>CM048744.1:641623409-641848409 GCA_026315105.1 Locusta migratoria | reverse complement strand
AGAGATTGAGCACTTATTTATGTGTGAGTGTTTGTCTTTTCTGTTGGATGTATTGAAAGACCAGGCACCATGATTGATTGCAGCTAACACGAAATACTATCAAGGATGTCAAAGACATTTTAGCTGCTTATTGTGAGCACTGATTAAATTCAATAAGACAATTGAAAATTTGTACTTAGACTGGGCATCGAACCCAAGTTTTTTGCCTGTTGCATTGATTTGGTGACAGTTTTTTTTTACTGTTATTACTACTAAATGCAATCCACTCTAAAATAGGTACTTCCTAGATGTATATTGCATAGCAAATGTCAGCATTGAATAATGGGAGGTCACGCTATGATTATGAGACTGAACCAACATTCAGAAAGAGTGGGGTTCACATTCCCGTCCAACCACAATGACTTATTCATAACTTGTATGTTTCACTGCAACCCTTATCACCACACCAAAATGCTAGAAAGAAATCTTCAAGAAGGTCACAATCAACTTCTATTCCTGATGTCTTTCACATGTCTCTTCAATTCAGGAGAGAGAGAGAGAGAGAGAGAGAGAGAGAGAGAGAGAGAGAGAGAGAGAGAGAGAGAGAGAGAGAGGAGGGGAGGGGGGGGGGGGAGCAGGCACTGTGGGTTTTTCAAAAACTGATACTGTCATTGTAAATATTTATGCATCTAATGTAGCATAGATACTATTAACCTGTGTCTGATTCGTACTAAATAAGTTGCAAGGCTGATACTTTACACTCAGAACAAACTGACTACAGTGGCATTTGTTGAATGTTTATAAAGCCATTCACCCCCACGAAGCACTGCCGAAGAGGGGCGACTTGTGTGCCTCAAAGATACAGATAGCTGTACCGTAGGTGCAACCATAGTGGAGGGGTATCAGTGGAGAGGCCAGACAAACATTTGGTTCCTGAAGAGGGGCAGCAGTCTTTTCAGTAATTACAGGGGCAACTGTCTGGATGATTGAGTTGGTCTCTTAACATCAGCTAATGTGGCTTTGGCGCAAAGTTCCTGTGAACAAGGAAACTATAGTTGTTACTTTTCCTGAGGAAATGTAGCTCCACTGTATGAATATATGATAACATCCTCTCAGATAAAATATTCCAGAGGTAAAATAGTCTCCTACTCTGATCTCCGGGCAGGGACTACTAAAGAGGAAGTTGTTGTCAGGGAAGACAACACTGGCATTCTACTGATTGGGGTGTGGCATGTTAGATCCCTTAATCTGGTAGGGAGTTTAGAAAATTTAAAAAGATCGATAGGTTGAAGTTAAACATAGTGAAGTTTGGTGGAAATAGGAACAGGATTTCTGGTCAGGTGAGTACAGGATTATAAATACAAAATCATCTGGGGGTATTACAGGAGTACATCTGATAATGAATAAGGAAACAGGAATGCGGGTAAACTACTATGAGCAGTGAATGATCACATCGAAGTCAAGATAGATACAAAGCCAACAGTAGTATAGGTCTATATGCCAACTTGCTCTGCCAATGAGGAGATCGAAGAAATTTATGAGTTAGTAAAGAAAATTATTCAGACAATAAAAGGAGAGGAAACGTAACTGTGATGGGGGACTGGAACTCAGTAGTAGGAAAAGGAAAGGAAGGCAAAATAATAGGCAAATATGAAATGGCCAAAAGGAATTAAAGAGGAAGCTGCCTGGTTGACTTTTGCATGGAACATAATATAATCATAAGAAACACCAGGTTTAAGAATCACGAAAGAAGGTTGTATACGTGGAAGAGACCAGGAGGCACCAGAAGGTATCAGATAGATCTTATATATTAAAAGAATCTACAAAAACTAAAGTCAGTCGGCCAGAACAAACTACCTGGCCGGTTTCATTAATATTTATTCGAAACGAAAGTTATTCATCCACAGATTTGTCATCAACTGTCATAATTTACATAACTGTTGCCTTCCATTTTTTATACTCAAAACGTGATTTCCTTCTGTATATTTCATGTGGGGATGTTCTTGCTGTAAACTAAACTCAGAGGGTCAGGCCGTTCTATCAGAGTGAATTCTTTCAATTTTGCTTTAAACGAAAGGTATTTATTCGCAAATTTGTCATGAAGTATCAGAATTAACTTAGGCCTCTGCATCCTTTATTGCATTGATTGATTTTGAAGAAAGCTATGTCTGGACATTCAACTTTACTACCATTTTTCCTAACTTTGTCATTCCACTAACGGAGTGAATTATTTGCATGGGTAATCTAGTTTTATAATGGTAAGAAATAAGATTTCAGAACCAGATTTTACACTGCAAGACACACCCAGGGGCAGATATAGACTGACCTTAACTTATTGATCATGAACTGTAGGCTGAGACTGAAAAGACTGCAGAAAGATAGGAAAATAAGGAAATGGGACCTGGATAAATTAAAACAACCTGAAGTTTTTAAGAATTTCAGAGAGCTTTAGGTAACAATTGACAGAAACGGGCGGAAATAAAATAGTAGAGGAGGAGTGGATAGCAGTGAGAGATGAAATAGCGAAGGCAGCAGAGGACAAAATTGGTAGAAAGACAAGACCTACAAAAAATCCTTGGATATCACAAGAAATACTAAATTTAATTGATGAAAGGAGAAAATGTAAAAATTCAGTAAATGAAACAGGAAAAATAGAATACAGACAACTAAAAAATGAGACTGACAGGAAGTGTAGAATAGCTAAGCAGGAGTGGCTAGAAGGCAAATGCAAGTATGTAGAAAAATGTATATGTAGGGGGGAAAATAGACACTGCCTACAGGAAAATAAAAAAAAAAAAAAACATTTGGAGACAAGAAAAGCAACTGTATGTATATAAAGAACTCAGATGGAAAACCATTTCTCAGCAAAGAAGGGTAAGCTGAAAGGTGGAAAGAGTATATAGAGGGGCTCTACAAAAATAATGAACTTATAGACAATATTGTAATAAGGGGAGAGGAAATAAATGAAGATGAAATAGGAGATACTATACTAAGAGAAGAATCTGACAGAGCACTGAAAGACCCAAGTCGAAACAAGGTCCCTGGAGTGGACGACATTCCCTCAGAACTACTGAAGTCTCTGGGAGAGCCAGCCATGACCAAACTATATCACCTGGTGCAAAAGATGTATGAGACAGGGGGAAATACTCTCAGACTGTATGAAAAACATAGCAATCCCCATTCCATAGAAAGGAGATGCAGACAGGTGTGAAAGTTACAGTGTCATGGTTGAAAAATTTAAAAAATGTTTGTAATCCTATGGGACCAAAGTACGTTGGGTCTTAACATGAATTATTTACAGAAGGATGGTCAAGCTGGTAGAAGCCGACCCCGGGGAAGATCAGTTTGGGTTCAGGAGAAATGTAGGAACACGGGAGGCAATACTCACCTTATGACTTATGTTAGAAGATAGATCAAGGAAAAGCAAACCTACATTTCTAGCTTTCGTAGATTTGGAGAAAGCTTTTGACAATGTTGATTGGAATACACTCTTTCAAATTCTGAAATCAGCAAGAGTAAAATATAGGCAACAGGGGGTTATGTACAACTTGTACAAAAACCAGACGGCGGTTGTCAGAGTTGAAGGGTGTGAAAGGGATGTAGAGGTTGGTAAGGGAGTAAGATGGGGTTGTAGCCTTTCTCCAATGTTATTCAATTTGTACATTGAGCAAGCTATAAAGAAAAACAAGAACAAATTTGGAGAAGGAATTAAAGTTCAGGGTGAAGAAATAAGAAAATGGCATTTTGTCGATGACATTGTAATTCTGTCAGAGACACCAAATGACCTGAAGGAACAGTTGAACGGAATGGACAGCGTGTTGAAAGGTGTGCATTAGAAGAACTTTAACACGAGCAAAGAAAGAGTAATGGAATGTACTTTAAGAAAATCAGGTTATGCTGAAAGAATTAGATTAGGTAATGAAACAAGTTTTGTTACTTGGGCAGTAAAATCTCTGTGCTTATAAGATGCACATGTTGTCTGCGTTTGTTCCCTTACAACTCAAGATGCAGACAACCAAATAACATGAAATTTGGTACAAATACATAGGTTTCCTTCCATTTTTTGGAAAACCAACCGGATAATTTGAGAAAAAGTGAAAGCGTGTTTTCAATGTGTCCGTGTAAATCTACATCTTCACACTGATCTAGAAATTTTGCACAATTGACCTTCAAAACAAGAGGAAGGGCACTGTTTACATAAAATTTCATTCAGTGCATGGTGGAGGGTACTTATGGATTTCGCCAAAATCCACAGTTTTGCTCTGATCTCTATGAAATTTTGTACACTTGACCTTATTTTAAACCCAGGCAAAGCCGGGTACTTGCAGCTAGTAACATACGATGCTTGCAGTACAGAGGATATAAAATGCAGGATGGCAATGGGACAAAAACTGTTTTGGAAAAAGAGAAATTTGTAATATCGATTATTAATTTAAGCATAAGGAAGTCTTTTCTGGAGGCATTTGTGTGGAGTGTTGCCTTCTAAGGCGGTGAACCATGGATGATAAACAGTGAGGACAGGAAGAGGATAGAAGATTTTGAAACGTGGTGCTACAGAATAATGTTCAAGATTAGGTGGGTAGTAACTAATGAAGAAGTACTGAACAGAATTGGGAAGAAGAGGAAATTCTGGCACAACTTCACAAAAAGAAGGGATCTATCGATAGGACACATTCCTAGACATAAAGGAATCATGAATTTAGCAATAGAGGGAAGTGTATGGGGTAAAAATCACAGAGGGAGACCAAGAGATGAATACAGTAAGCAGATTCAAATGGATGTGGGCTGCCGTTCATATGAAGATATGAAAGGCTTGCTCAGGATAGTGTAAGGTGGAGAGATGCATCAAACCAGTATCTGGACTGAAGACAACATATAAAGCCATTTTTACAATCCAGTAGTTCATGGATTACATGTGTGAAAGTAAACAATGGTAGCTTTGACTATCGTCGCTCACAAACTGTAGCTTTATATTTGTGTGCTAACAGTTATACAGTTGCCCAGATTTATTACAATTTGAGCTTAACTGGATCAGACCACTGTACCATCTTGTTTCAATAACAGTAGGAGTGTAAGAACAATGAAATACATGTCGAGGAGTTGATAGTAGTCATGGGTTTCTGTTGAAGGCCATGGCCAAAATTTTAAGTCGTGTTAATGTGATTGTATTTTACATGCCTGACAGCGGCTCAGCAATCATCATTACAGTGTGTAGTTATCTAGCATCTATTACTGACATTCCAATCTGTCTTTTCCATTGTTAGCCTTAGTAAAGCAACTTTTTAAATCAATATTTGCCCACCTGATTCTCTAAATCATAATAAATATAACTCAGTTCTGATTTCACTTTACCATTAAAACACGAACAATTGATGTTTTACTTTAAAATTCTTAAGAGAAATTTTGACTAATGCCCATTGTGTATTTTTAAAAACACCTCTCACTAAAATAAAATATTTAAATTTTAATTATCATAACCTCTTCTGTTTGTTTTGTTTGTTAATTGCGGTATGTTTCTATTTCCAAAGGAAAATTCCTGTCAAAAGTGATATATGCAAGCATTTTAAATAAAATGATAGGTAATTTCCTAGGACCTGCGTACATCAAAGGAAATGGCATTGCAATCTATTTATATTGAATGTCCAATTTTTGCTCCACATTCGATACGACAAACGCGAAGTGGTTGATTTAAATTTTATCTTTGATTGCATCGAATTTGTCATTTTCTTGTACTTTTTCTGACTCTATATTAGGTTGTCATTTGAAATGACAAAAGAAATAGTGGTAATTTCCAAGAATGGTACATATCGAATGTGCAACTATAAATGATTTAAGTGTTTCTGAACCAGAGATCTGGGCACTACGCACCCTCATGTACTAAAGAAAAAACTTCTTACATTTCACTGTAATGTTTTTAAAGTAAACGCCTTTTGCTACTGCGCAGTAGCAAAAGGTGTTTACTTTAAAAACATTATAGTGAAATACAATTCAGCTGCTGCTCAAAATGGCCACTGCAAGCAACGTAAAAAACTTGCTGTTTGACTTATACCTGATCTTCTTAAGGCTACGCTACAGATCACATTTTTAAAAAAAAGTGAAACTATGGTTAGGTATTGTTTAAGAAAGAAGAATTTTTTTATTTAGTACGTGAGGGTGCCTAGCATCTGAATCTACGCTTAAGAAATACTCAATCGATTTACATTTGTACATTAGATATATATCGTTTCAGGCTAAGGTTCTTCGATTGCATACAATCGTGGAAACTTCTGAAATATCAGTGTAACTGAAAACAGGGATACCACCTGTCAGCTTTAACCTGTGATGTAACCACAATCCCAAAAAGCACTTATATGGGATAATATCTTAGTACTTACATATTGTAGGTAATAAATAACCTGTGGTTATCATCATAAATTACGTATTACAACAGAATGCACCATCCATGACATACCATCGTCAACAACTCAGCCACAATATACTTACTCACGCCACCTACGTACACAACAACATGCCAATGCCACAGGTCAAATCTAAAGGGTGATATTCCAGACTTCAGGTAAGCCAAAATTTCATAAAATCATCATGTTTTTTTGACATCATCGTAATTAGCTATGTAAATCAGCTGTTCCACCTCGTCAGCTTTCCGTCATTGGTAGCGATGCGAGAGTCAAACGTTCGATATAGGCCTATATTGATCGCAATGCCTTTTACTTCAATGTACACGGGTCCTAGGAAATTAAAAAACCTCTCTGTTAACCTACACCTCACTATCAGAGAGAAGCTACCGCTAATTTTATAAGCACAAAATCATTGTTCTGCTTGTAAAAAAACTATTGTCTTTAACTCAGATATGACGTCATTGGTCAGTGCTGACATGTTATATCGCAGACTTCAATTTATCCTAAATGTAAGCAGAAACTCAATTTCCATTAGAGACAAGATTATGGAAACACATTCAACACCTAGGCCTACACCAATAAACACATAATATATAGTTACCTATTATGATTCAAATTCGAAATATTTAAACATTTTGTCTGTTTCAGGGCACTGAAATAAATCCAATGGCAAATACAAAAATGTGTGTTGGACCGAGATTCGAACCCGGATATCTAAAAAGCTGTATTTCAGTTGTAACCAACTGCAAATAATGTTTCAAATGATTAGTGTTTTAATTAAATCAAAGGGTTCGAAAAAATTTACTGGTAATATGGAAAAGTGTTGCATATTGCAGTTGCAGCATAGTATCAGTATGTTTTGGACACGCGAGCATCACAGTGCCATCGTTACTTGTTCACTCACAACAACTTAAGCTGTACCCTTAGGGTCCTGCCTAACCACATCATTTAAAATTAGGACATATTCGTAAAAATATTAAAGTACTTTTGTCAATCAGAATAGACATCTACAATCTAATTAAAGCATTCCTAAGAATAGAAGTAGCCTAATAAAGTAAATTTGTTAAGCCAAGTAAGTTTACACAATAGGAAATCATGATGTTCTGTGACTCTGTAGATAATAGAGTAAAATCAACTGTACATGGGAGGAAACCACCATCTGATTTCTACTATGGGGGGAAAAAAAAAGGAAACCCTTTCTAAAGCATAAAGTACTCAGCATGACCAATAATATCATTGGTGGGAAATACAAAATGAAAAAATGTGGTAAAATAACATTGGTAATTTACAAGAATGCTTGCAATTGAAGGATCTATGCCTGAAACGATATATATCGAACATGCAACGCTAAATCGATTATGCGAGCACTGATGAAATATGTTTTGTTTGTAGTCATGGGAATGTATTTTATTGATTTCTATGGTCTCGAGTGACGGTGGAGGGTTATCTTTTTATTTTTATTTATCATGGTTTAAAAAGACTTCACATTCAAAGCTACATAAAGGATACGTAAAACTGTCACACCCATTTAGTGACCAGTTCTCACTCTTCTGCCAAATATTCTGCAACAATTTATTATGTGAGATGAAAGTCGTATATAAAATTGTCATTTATTTATACAAATAAAATTGTTGATCTTTTGTTACAGCTCATCTCAGAAATATAGATTGTAAAGTGTATGGATACCTACCGCGTATTCCATATTGCATTACAATGTACGTCATCAGAAACATTCAACAAATTTCTACGAAAATGTCACATAGATGCCTACTAACACAGCTTCAAATTTCGTCAGTGACAGTTGGAGCAATGATATTTACACTGAAATTCGTCAAACAATGTGCGATTTCCTATGAACGTGTGACTATTCAGTCAGTCATATTTTGTCATCTCGCGTATCAGTGCCAACATAATCGATTTAGAGTTGCACATTCGATGTATATTGTTGCAGGCCAAGATATTTCGATTGCAAGCATTCTTGGAAATTACCATAACATTCAGAAACATAAAACAATACTCAAAGTAAAACTTTCTATTGCACATTTAGAAACTTTCCTTTGGGTTTGATTTCTCACAAGCACTTGCCATTACAAATGACTAACATTTCCAATTGATTAGGCCTTTTTATTTAAAACATGGGACTCAGGTAGGTGGAAACTGATCAGTTTGTATTGTAATAAGTAATGAAATACGGTATTCATAACAAAAGGAAAATGATCAATGTTTTTGAGTCATACAACGCGACACACCGTCGTCAGAAGTCGAAGCTGATGGGTGGTATAGTGTGTTTCAGTTAACCCTAAAAATGCTATGATATAGGGCCTACCCAATTATATAACCCATATGGGATGTAGCCGATGCGGAGGTAGGCCTACTAATAAAACTGAGGAGAAAAGAAATTTCTAGCATATCTTGGTTAAAAGAAGGGATTGATTGCTAGGACTCATTCTGATGCATTAAGGAATCATCAAGCTAGTATTGGAGGGAAGTGTGTGCAGGAAAGAAGTGCAGAGGGGGACCACAAAATTGATATAGGCCTAGTAAACAATGAAACACCTGGGTAGCCATGTCAACGAGAAAGCTAACAAGTGACCACATAGATGACTGCTGAGCTGCAGACAGGCACACATTCACCCTGAATGTGCATTGAAGTGGCCAGAAATAATGTTACTTTAGTTATGTTTGGATGATTATGTGAATGTACATGTTTTTATTTTTCTGATGAAGGCCATGGCAGGAAATTAATGTCTTGTGAATGTAATTGTCTATTTTACATGCCTGTCTGCAGCTCAGCGATCATCTTTATGAGTTTTAACCTATCCTTTATTAAGGAAATAATAATCAGGTTCAAATGTATGAGGGTTGCCATCTTTCCAAGATGACAAGACTTGTACAGGATAGAGTAGTGTGGAGAACTGAAGATAATAACAACATAGGATGTACAACAGTTGCTAATATTAAATAAGTTTTATGCATCACTCATTCCCAATTAGTAAAAAATATAGCACGTGATAGGGAAAGGACTGTTATCCATTACTGTAGCAGAGTTATAGGCCTATCTGTATGGTGAAATACGAAATAATTTAAAATTAGAAGAATGGAAAATAAAATGTGACAAGAGGATAGCGAAACACCATGGCCATGAAAACAGATCACTAGTGCCTATCCTTTAAATCACAAAAGTAGTTGTCATGTAAAAAGGATTAATACAAAGGGTAAGACACCGAGACATTGGGTAATCATACATAGCTAAACAGTTATAACTTATTTGAAGAAAGGCAGTTTAGGTGCACTGGAGAACATCCCAACTGTCAATAAAAGAATTACAACTGAAAAATAATAACCTACTCTGCCAATAACATATTAAGTAGCCATGACATTGGTAAGTTATCACTATCAAAGTAAGGGACAAAATTTATGCAAGCCAGAAAGTTACATCATTTTGGTCTGAATGTACCTGCAATAACACATCGGTGACACACAATTTTAAATCATGCTGAAAATACAGGTATCACGCCACATTAGAGAGAGAATTTATACGTGCTTATCACAACTTATTTAATAAGCAATAACTATGTAATTTTGATGGCTGCAGCTGTTTCAAGCAAAGCTGTGCACCACTCAGAACTGCAGCAAGATTCGATCAACATTGGTTCTCATGCAAGCTACAGAACGATTCATACCCAGAAGTCTGTTGAATCTCGATTCCTCTGAAGCAGTTCTTCAAAAGGAATACTGCAATTTGCCACAAAATCGTCTGGAGGGATTGCAGCATCGTGGAAAACCGTCAGCCCTAGGCTGACGGCGCCCTGCACGTCGTGCTCGAACCATTCGTTCCACACCGGATCGAAAGTCTTGCATTTCGTTGTCGAGCGACTCAAATGGCTTTCATCCACATCTATTGACACATAAGGATCTATTGTTGGCTGATCATCTGGTTTCCCAAACGTCATATTATGCCGCTTTTGAAAATCGGTAGGTCTCAACCCGCAAGCCTCGCATATTTGTACCCTTACGGTTCCAGTGAACATTGGCGTCGTCTGACCCACAACTCACACAATACTCTTCAGCAAACCCAACTCCCCACTCACGTAACAAAATCGTACGTCAACCGCATAGGAAAACTCTTAAAATTTCTTCCAAAAACAAGGCTTTCTTGACAGCCATGAAGGTCGATTTTGATAAAAATTCACTGCACTCTAATTAGCAAGCCCACAATGCCTTTCGATACGTCACGACTAACATGGCGACATTTGGCAGATTGGTGATGTACAGTTTATCCTCAAATTACAGCCGAAAGTCGTCATTTTTCGCGGTCTTGAATCGAAAAGAAAGGTATTTAAATATTTACGTTACATAATTACAGCAGCTTTTATCTGCTTTTAACTATATGTATGAGTCTTAAAACCAGTAGCGTGTATACTATGCTCCTGTCCAGCCAGCTGTGGCTGCAGTGTGTACGCTATCTTTGAGTACTTTTGTGAACTATAAACTTAAGAATCGATTTTAATTTTACTCTGCCTGTGAAATAAAATTAATGTGATGTGAAGTTATTTTGAAGGTTTGAGTTATGAAATTTGAGTTAACATAGACGCCGAACTGTGAGCTGTATGTTTCTAAGCTTGGTGTCTTAACCAATTTTTGATCGTATGTCTCAAGTGCAGTGTATCCTAATACCAAGAGTTGAAATGATAAATACAAACGAAACGCACATGAAAATGTAGCTCGTAACTTGTATGTGTTCCGTAGAGTTATATATTAGAGAATTTGTCATTCTTTGTAATATTTGCAGGTGGTTTTCCTTGGCTGCAGATCAGCCTCTCAACGTCAGTAGCAGTTGTACCAAGCGACTTAAAGAAATTTCCAGCGATGGCTCCAACTTGCGCATCACTGTGGAAGGAGGAGGCTGTTCGGGTTTTCAATACAAATTCGACTTGGATGAAAACATTAATGACGATGATGTGTAAGCTAATTTGATCGCATGAGCCTGCAACTAATATGTTACTTCGTTAAGAGGGAAAGGGGAGGGGTTAACATTCATATTCTTATTGATAGCCATGTTGTGGTAAAAGTTTACATGAGGCTACCCGTCCTGTTACCTTCAAGTGTAAAGTCAACAAAGTGACCACTGTTTCAAATGATTGATGTTTTTCATTTAAATCATGGGGCTTGGTAGGTGGATGGATTAATATAGACTAAGTCGGTACAATACCACTTAACTTACCACAATCCATTTGCTTAGGCCTATTTTGAAAGAGGGCAGTGTTAACGCCACTTAGATGCAAGGCCTGTGCGCTGCCTGCCAAGAATAGTCATAACACAAGCAAACTATTTGTCTTTTGTAGTGTTGTGCTGAGTTTGGGAATAAGTAAATGTTATACACTGTTTCAGAATGTTCTTATTGTTATTTATGTGAATCACAGACAAATTTGTTTTGGTATAAGATATTTATGAACTGTTAGTAAGAAATCTTACTGATACTGGAATTAGATGATTCATATTAGGCACTTTGGCTAATACCAGCAAAAATCTGCATGGAGAATGACATAGTTAACACAAAAACATTCTGATACACAGTGTGCAATGTGTACGTATTTCCAAACTCAGCACAATGCTACAAAAGACAAATAGTTTGCTTGTGTTATGACTACTCTTGGTAGGCAGCGCACAGGCCATGTATCTTGGTGGCTGTGTGCCTATGCAGCTTGATGTAAACTCTGTGTATTAACAGAAGAGAAACTGTTCAGATGTCTGTAAGCCTAAGAGGCCAAATTGCTAAGGTCAACAATCGTCAGCAATTTGACAGTTTTGATATATTTCATACCATGAAAACTAGGTTCTAAAATACGGTAGTTTAAATGTGAGCTTAAGAAGAGTCACAGTGTAGAATATTCTCTGATCAATAAAATCCAATTTCCGGGAAGGAGGAATACCCCTGCCCCTCCTGTGACACCCCTGATTCGCCGAAAATTGCAACTTAGGATTTGAGGGTCAATTGAAGTCAGGAATATGATGCATCGGCTTTGAACAATGATGTCATATCTGAGTTAAAGACTGTAGTTTGTTTACAAACAGAACATAAATTATAGATTAAGATTTTGTGTTTAAAAAGTGATCTGTAGCTTCTCTCTGATGCTGAGGTATAGGTTAACAGAGTTCCTCCCCCCCCCTCCCCTCCCCCAAGTGAGCACTGAAGATGCGAATTTTTTGGGCTTCGACCTGTGATTGATGGTTCATTCTGTTGTGGTAATTGTAATTTACGATGATAATCATAGATTAATTATTATCTCCAATACATAGGTATTATGATATTATCCCATTTGTTTATATTCATTGATAGTGTTTTTTTTACTAGTTGGTATATCTATGTAGCATATCTTGTGAGACATGCTGTCGTAGGTATCCAAAATTTGCTATTAACACAATTGTGGCCCAGGAAACATTGATTTTTGATCTGCAAACAAGCATACAGAGAAAACAATCACATTCACATAACTCTCATTTCTGGAATAAGAGGGTACAATCAGAGATAAAACTCTTGCAAATGTGACTGCCATACTGGTCACTACCTGTATGTCCTAAGTTTCAGTGAAGGTGGTGGCCAAAAATTTTCAGTGTGTGTGTGTGTGTGTGTGTGTGTGTGTGTGTGTGTGTGTGTGTGTACGAGAGAGTGAGAGAAGACTAGCATTTCTGAATGGCTGGCTGTGGCTCAGCAATCATCTTTACGGTGAGTTGTAACCAATCCGGTGAAAGTTTACAATTCGAGGCAGCACGGTGTCGATTGTGCAGATGTTGGCAGCAGACGCAGTTGACCAATCGTAGCACAGATGGTGACAGTCAATCAGATATTTGTGTGTAACAGCTGTCTTGTCAGTCTACACGGGTCTAACAGTATTTTACCTAATGTAAATTGACCTCATTTATTCTCGATAAATGATTACTTTTTTGCACTGACCATGAAGTAAATAAATAACGCTGTTCCTGCTCTATGGTTGACAGGTTCTCGATGTAGCCTAGTCCACTCAGTAAATTGACTGTAATCATCCCAGGAACAATTCGTAACAAAACATTGCGCAAATATAAATAAGGGAATTTTTTCGGCTACCTTCCACAATCACCTGATTGGCTGGTCTCATCCAGTGGCCGTAGCCAACATCTGAACACTCCACAGTATGCCACGAAACAGATTGTAAGTTTAAGCCACCTATCCTCATTATTATTGACATTCCAAGCTGGACTGTCCATTACTTAACATTCATTTTTATAATAAGAGGAAACTGTTCCTGAATCAACAGACAGTATCAAGTAGTGGGTTGTCACAAAGGGTGATTTTCTTATAATGGCTGAAAATAAGATTCCCAATTAATGATTTTTTTCCATGTTACTTTAAATTTCTGATGAAAATTATTCAATAGATTGTTCTCTTGTATTAAGAAGAACTTGCAAGCTGGAAAGTAACCAGTTTCCTTAAAAATTGTTTTCTTAACAAACAAAAAAAAAAAAAAAATAAATAAATAAAATAAAATAAAAAACATAAATAATAATAATTATAATGGAAAGTCTAGGTTGGAATTAATAATATAGTAAGGACAGTGTACAACTCACTGCACAGACGTCACGACGAGCTGCGTGAGTTATATAATATATATATATAAGGACAGTTTACAAGTCACCACAACTCATGCAGCTCATCGCCACGTCTTTGCAGTGAGTTGTACATTGTCCTTACTATATTATTAATTCCAACCTAGTCTTTCCGTTAAACAAGCACACACGCAAACACACCAAGGCAGGCATTTGTAGAAAGACTTTCTACAAATGTCTACCTTTCTGTGTATGTGTGTGCGCTTGTTTACCTGTCCTTTTTCCCCCTTAAGGTACGTCCTTCCACTCCTGGGATTGGAATGGCTCCTCTTCCACTCCCTAAAAACCCACATCCTTCCCTTTCCCCCCTCCTTCCTACCTCTTTTCCTGAAGCAGCGGCCAACAGTTGCAAAAGCGTGAATGTTGTGTTTGTGTGTGCTTTTATTTTTGTTTTCTTGTAACTATCTATGAGCCTGTGCTTTGGGTGAGTTATTAGATTTCTATTTTTATACATATTTATCCCACCAAGAAAGTTTTCTTCTATAATGAAACAATCCTGTTCAGAAAAATATTTATAAAAAGTAAAGAAAGTTGGACTTACCAGGCGAAAAGGCACCAGTTCGTTCACACACACACACACACACACATACACGCACACGCACGCACACGAGCTTTCGCAACCGAAGGTTGCGTCTTCAGAAAGAGCAGGGAAGGAGAGGGGAAAAGGAAAGGATGCAAGTTTTAAGGGAGTGGATGAGGAGTCATTCCACTTCTGGGAGGTAAAAGACTTACCTTGGTGTTTGTTTACCTATCCTTTTCCCCCCCGTAACAGTAGTAAGATGTAATGAAAATGAGAAATGAGTTTTAAATGCTCAGTTTTCTCTGCGCACACACACACAGGCGGCACACATGCTAAATCAAAGTAACTGTTTTATGGGAGACAGGTTATGAGAGTATGTGGCACATAATAAGTTAATCCAGTTATGGCCGATATTATTTAATTTATAAATCACATAACAGAAATGAGAGACAAAGAAATCATGCACAGTATTAACGTCAAACTGCCCGTGATAGTGAACACCATACAAAAAATCACATAACAGCCATTACTATCAGTAGTAATTCAATTGGCAGTGGAATGTCTTTCAATATTATTATAAAAAGTTTAGGTTAGTTGGCATTATAGGAAATGAGTTGTAAAGTCGCCGACAACAATTAAGATCCAATACTTTACTACTTTGCTGATTTGATTGCTGTATTGATATATGCTGTTTTTGTAGCTATCTTTCATGCTTTCAGTGCAATAATACGTTACAAAACATAATAAGAGAGATAAATATCAATGTTTTACACTTTTACAGATACTGAGTAAGGTATTTCGTGACAGTTAAAGTAATAATCATTTAACACTTAAAAATTCAAAAGTAAAAAAATGCTTCAGAAATATCAGGTCTTTTTTTGTCTTGTACAGGTTGGAAGAAACCTTTAACAGAAAGATGAAATTAAGAAAATACTGCCTTCCCCCCCCCCCCCCCCCCAAAAAAAAAATTTACTAGGACAAGTTTTGACCCATTATCTTAAAACCACCCATAAATGGCATGAAGATCACTATAGCTCAGCTTTTGAACTTGCTTTGTTTGTCAGCTGAACACGGAGTCAGAAACTTTTGTTCCTGTGCAGCAACTTAACAGTGTGTAGTCAGAGCAAAGTGTTAGCTAGACTATGTATATGCAAGAATCAAGCCATGCAGTTACCTTGTTTTTGTTTGTAAATAATAGGATACCATATGCATTAATACTGTGTTTGTCTCCCTCCCTTTTATTCTACAGACATTCATCACAGTTCTGCATTTAAAAAAAAAAAAAAAAAAAGGAAAATGCTTGGCATTTGATTAAGAGCAGAGAAAGGCTTTGGCAAAACTGTCTTGAAAAACCATATCAGGGATTGTGTTATGTACAACTTAGGGTTGTAAATGAAAGGGATTTGTGTGGCAAAATGAAACTAGATGATGCCTTCTGTGATAACTGTAGTAGAATCACATTAAAAAATCTTTCACAAAACACAAAATGAAATTCTGATCATTCATAAAGGGTGTCACGAGCACTAAAGTTAGTGACAAGACACCCCTGCTCACACAGGAACAAATTGACAGTAACGAGCTGAAAGCACAAATGTTGACTTAAGACTTAAGTCTTCCTGTACTAACAAGGCACATTTTTACCATGAATACTCAGAAACTTGTGAAACCATCTTTTGAATAACATTTGATCATAAAAACACTGGTTTTATTTCCATGCAAATTGTTGCATTGTGCGACAAAGTGACTTTTAGTAGAGATAAACAAATGAGCAAGATATCAATACCATAGGGTGGTAATTATAGGTAGCCTAAATCATAGACGTCAGTGTATCATTACATTTTCAACCAACAGGGCCAAAATCCTTCTGCTGAAATTAATTATAACACACCACACATCATAAACAGCTGATAGTACTAATACAGAGTGAGGCAGAAAGGACGGAACTACTTAGAGCAATTAGTATGCAGGCTCAGTTAGTTGGAGTAATGCCATGTGTTTGGTAGCCAGCCATTTTCTTTTTTAGAGGTCATAGATTTGTGGACTGTGCAACATTGTCTGCTTGCTTACAATAGTTTTGTGGAAAATAATGCATCTTATCATTGCAGTGAGTTTGGTTAGCCATACTCCATAGTTTGGCAATACTGAAGGTCCTGTAACCACCTATCACCCATGATATCGCCAAATTGGGGAAAACGCTATGTTTTAATCGTATCCAGTATGGTTGTTCGAGTGTTTGCTGATGATGCTGTGGTGTATGGGAGGGTGTCGTCTGTAACTGACTGTAATAGCATACAGGATGACTTAGACAAATTTCTAGTTGGTGCGAAGAGTGGCAGCTAGCTCTCAATGTAGAAAAATGTAAGGTGATGCGCATGAGTAGAAAAAACAATCCCATAATGTTCGAATACAGCATTAGTAGTGAGCTTCTTGATGCTGTCGCGTTGTTCAAATATCTAGGCGTAACATTGCAGAGCAATATGAAATGGAACGAGCATGTAAGGACAGTTGTGAGTAAGGCGGACAGCCGACTTCGCTTTATTGGGAGAATTTTGGGAAAATGTACTTTACCTGTATAGGAGACCAGGTATAAAACGCTTTTGTACGACCATGTCTTGAGTATTGCTCAAGTGTTTTGGGACTCGCAGCAGATCAGTTTAAAGGAAGACGTAGAGGCGGTTCAGAGACAAGCAGCTAGATTTGTTACCGGTAGGTTTGACCAATGCGCGAGTGTCACGGAAATGCTCTGGCAACTCAATTGGGGATCACTGGAAGAAAGACGACGTTCTTTTCATAAATTTCTGTATAGTAAATTTAGAGGGCCGGAATTTGAAGCTGAGTGTAGTACGATCTTGCTGCCGCCTACTTACATTTCGTGTAAAGGTCACAAAGACAAGATAAGAGAAATTAGGGCTCGTGTGGAGGCATATAGACATTCTTTTTTTCCTCATTCAATTTGGGAGTGGAATAGGAAAGGAAATGCCTAGTAGTGGTACAGTGTACCCTCTGCCACGCACCTTACGGTGAATTGCGGAGTATGTATGTAGATGTACGTGACCATAACATGACCAAAGTTAACAAATACATATTCAAACACATGAAAATTTCCACAGAAGTATCAAAATGAAACTATTTGGGCAGAATCATATTAAACATATAAATTGCAGAAAACATTTGGAAACAAAACAGAACTCAAAATAAAATGTGAAATACTTAAAATAGGAATGACAACAACAAATAACAACGTGCTTGGTATCAAACACTTCAATTGATATATAATACAACTCAAATGAAGAAAGCGATAGCACCCTCTCCGCCCCCCCACCCCCCTCGGTAGTCACACTCACACAATAACAGAAAAGGATACTGATATCTTCATTTGACCTCTAATACACCTCTGACAAAGGCAACAATATCAAAGACCACCCGCCACAACAAAATAACAAAAAAATAGTGTAGCTAACTTCATTCGACGTAGGGCCCACAATACACCTCGACCAAAGACTGTGATACCATCTTCTCACCCTACCACTACCTGCAATAAACCTAAAATTATATGTGAAGAGCCTTTCTAAACTATCATCAACTTAAGTGTTTTAACAAAGTAATGTTATCAGTAAGAACAAAGTGGAAAGAGTCAGTTGTTTGTGTGTACTAAAAGACACTGCAGGGCACATATACCATATTTCAATGGAAAAATGTGATGAAATGTAAAATTTTCATTACATCAAAAAACTGTCTTTCAGCATGGTGCTCTGCTAAGTAGTTGTCATTACAAATGATCAACATTTCAAGAGCTCATTAGGTGAATGGGTTTACATATATTCCATTATAGATCTGGATCAAGCCGCACACCTTTGTTTGACAAATGATGTTAAGTATTTTGATTTTCTTTGCTCCAGACAGACACTTTCTTGGCTTAAGTTTTAGGCCAGGTGCCTTGAGTGAGTTTAGTTCTCAGTTGTTTTATGTGCTCTTTCAAAGAGTACTGCACTGAAGAGCCAAAGAAACAGGTAGATCTCATGCAAGAAGTCTTGGGTGCTGGGTGAGTCCATATCTTCGTTTTATTTTATTTTATTTTATTTTATTTTTTGGGGGGGGGGGATAGGGCAGCCATTTCAGTTGCGTGTTGCCTACTGGTTGCGGGTTGCAGTTGTCAGTGTACTGAAAGACGAAGTGTACATCCCAGCAGGCAACGGAGCCAACTGCCCCTCCAAAACAGAAGAACGGACTCACCCTACATGCAACTTGAGAATATGTTTCCGTGCACAGGTCATGACTTCTTCCGCAAACTCTACACCTGCCCAATATAGTTCTAGGGCCCTGCGAGCACATGGAACTGTTGCAACACAAAGTGTTGTGGACTCGACTAATGTCTAAAGTAGTGCTGGAGGGAATTGACACCATGCATCCTGTAGGGATGTCCATAAATCCATAAGATAACGAGGGGGCAGGTTTCTCTTCTGAGCAGCACGTTACAAGGCATCACAAATATGCTCAGTAATGTTCACGTCTGGGAGTTTGCTGGTCAGTGGTGGTATTTAAAACTTGGAAGAGTTTTCCTGGAGCTACACAGTAGCAGTTGTAAGTGTGGATTGTCTCGTTATCCTGCTGGAATTGCCCAAGTCCATTTGAATGCACAGTGGATGTGAATGGATACAGGTGATCAGCCAGGATGCGTGTCGCCGGTCAGAGTTATATCTAGACGCAGTGGGTGTCCCATATCATTCCAACTGCACACACCCCAGCATTACAGAGCCTCAACCAGCTTGAACAACCCACTGCTGACATGCGGTCAATGGATTCATGAGGTTGTCTTCATACCTATACACATCCATCCACTGGATACAATTGGAAATGAGACTCATCGGACAAGGCGACATGTTTCCAGTTAACAATAGTCCGGTGTCAGTGTTGATGGTCTCAGGCGAGGCAAAAGCTTTGTATCATGCGGGCAGCAATGGTACAGGACTGTGCCTTTGGCTCCAAAAGCCCATATCACTGATGTTTCATTGAATGGTTTGCAGGCTGACACTCGATGATGGGTCAGGATTGAAATTTATAGCAATTTGCAGAAAGGTTGTACTTCTGCCGTATGATAATTGGACCAGTTCTTGCAGGATCCTTTTCCGGCCACAGCTATATTGGAGATTGATTTTTATTGGATTCCTGATATTTGCAGTGCAGTTGTGAATTGGGTCATATGGGAAAATTGCTACCTCAGAGATGCTGTGTCCCATCTCTCATTTGCTAACTAAAAGGGGTAAAGCAGTCAACAATCCGAAGATTGGTTTGAACACCACAGTGCTTTACTAGGCATGGTCATGTTTGGAGGTGGTATGCCGTTACCTTCCTCCGACCTTCGAACTGACTTACACAGCCAGTTATAGGGGGACCTACAGTTTAACGTGGGTTCCGAACCACGGATTTGCTAACTATAAAACCAAATTCAAACTCACTTAAATCGTGATATCTTGCTGTTTTAGCGGCAGTAACTGACCTAATACCTGCACCAGACACATGTTGTCTTATACAGGCATTTCTGACCATAGCACCGTCCTATTTAGCCCAGTCAAGCAAGGAAAATTAGGAGAAAAATTTTTTTAGTCGCAATTTTTTGTACAGTGATAGCAGGAAGTGTCATGTACAAAATACTAAAAATTCTGGCCTGTAGGGTGCGAGCATTGGGGTGGGGGTGTTTAAAGGTCTCTTTTTCACGTTTTTCTTAAATAATTTGAAAACCATGGCTTCTAGTGAAAATATTTCCCAGTACAAAATTAAGGTATGTTAAATTTCCTACAAAAAATGTCATTCATTTTTTCTCTAGAAGTAATAGTTTTTGCTTTACAAGGTTTGGAAAAGTCTCAACTTTTAAAATAAAGTGTTTTAATGGTGTGAAATTAATGTTTAAAGCCAAAGGAACTTGGAAATAACAGAAAATATACATTGGTTACTATAAAACATGTTATCTTCAATTAGTACACTTCAAGAAAGAACTGTGTTGTCGTCATCTTCCAGATCGAGCAGTGGTACACCTTTCATGCACGTACCATGGCACGTGCCACAAACCACTGAACACGTGATTCCTGCTTTGTTGTACAATATAGCTTCAGATGCTACTGGATCTTTGGTTGTCAGTGGGTGGAGCAGTCCCTCTTCCCCTTGGGTCCATCCCCATCAATCGGCAGTAGGGGGTTATTGAGCCACTGTTGAATGTGTAAGCAAGTAACCAAACACCTGTAAGTAACAACAAATGGTATTGTAAAATAATTATATCAAAACAAACCATTAATAAAATTAATTTACCTGTAAATAAACTTTTTTAGAGTGCTGGTGTGCAGCTGCGGTGGTTGGCAGCAGTGAGGCGAGGTCTGGTTTAGGTTTTGTTTATCCCTTGAAGAATGCATGATATCAAAGCTCATTTAGATCTTGCTGAAATTCATTTGCTTGATTCATTTCTAAAAATATCTTCTCACCAGCCTGTGCTATCTTCTCTGCTGGTGTTGAGGGGTTGGTGGAGATGTCAGATATTGTCTTCATTTGCCTTGGGTTCTTACTGAACGGCTTAACCATACCTCCTTTGCTTTTGTTGTAAATGGCTAAGGTAGTGTCACACCCACTAAGGGCATGGAGGAGGAGAATGGTTTCAGCAAAATGAAGTTGTTGCAGTTTATTTGATGAAAACAATTTGGATTCAGCATTGCCCCTACCAGGCTTCATGAAGTGTATGTTAGTGCCTTGCTGTGAAAAAGCAGTAAGTAATACAATTAAATCAACATATTCTCCAATTATTGTGACAGTAGGGTGCAGGGCAGCTTTATCTGATGCACATCTCACTATTGTAGAGTCAGCATCGCCTGTACCAATGACTGTTTCTATTTCCTTTGCTGTAATTTTGTTACTAAGGAGTGCTATAAGCATGGTTTTGTTCTTTTTGATTGCAATAAAATGCTCCAGTTGAACAGTGACAGTAGTGATTCCATTAAAATTGATGTCAACTGAAGTTTTTGTGAAGACTCTTCTTTTCTGCTCTGCTTGGTTTGTACTTTTAACATCACCATAACCATAAAAAACAACAGTACAATTTTGACCATAATTTTTGATCATGTAGGCTATGTACTGATTGCAAAGTACAGAAGTAATGGTGCCCACATTCCATTTCGCACAGTGGAGAAGGAAGCCTCCATCTATTAGATTGACACTAGATTATACATCATGATTTGCATAATTGTCCTCTAGAAAAGCATCATAGAAAGATGGTTTCTGTCCTTTCCTCATTCCCCCTTCATTAAAGAGAGACAACGGGAATGGAGATAATTCATATTCCATAAGTTTTCCAACATCTTCATCATTCTTTATTGCAAAGTTCTTTGGAAAATTGTCAGTGGGTCTACAGTCACTGTTTCACCATACACGTTTATATTATGGATCGTACTAACCACAGGCGATCACCACATTGTTTTTAGACTGTTTCATGTCACCAAAATTACAACCATTATTACTCTGCATTGTTCTGGTACCAATTTCTAGGGCTTGGTAACTATTTATTTTTGTGTTTCTGATTATCCCTGTCAAGAGAGACATCAGTGAATTCGTTTTTGGAAAAGGAGGATGTTCACTGAGCCACTCATTGATCTTTGCTTGGTCTTGTCAACCCCTAATTTGTCGTGACACTTGGAAATCAAAATGCTCGTCCTCACTTGAAAAAATGTCCATTAAACTCCTCCAAAGAGGAGCACCTACACGTTTAAGGTGATGTTCAGAGATGTACTGTGTAGTTCTATTAGTAACTAATACCTGTATTTCATGTAGTGTTCATGTATTTGTGGAAAAGAAACACTTCCAACAACTGTCATCATACAGCGCATTTTGTGGAGTATCAACACTCTCCAGGTGTGTCAGCATACTGCATCACCAGCTATTTGCGAGATGTGCTGTGGAAGGGTCGGTATAACTTGGCGAAACAGCCTGTAGTTGCTTCTGTAACATAATGGGTAGATGGAGTTCAGACTCACTAGCTCGCTCCTCGTTTTGCAGAAGCACAAATAAGGGAAGTACTTGACGTCATTCCAGCGTCATGCTTTCCCTCATCTTCTCCCCCCCCCCCCCCCCAAACTCGCCCTCTCCCACTGCCACCTGGCACATCCTCAGAACAAAATTTATCCCGCACTACTGTTCTACTGTACTTAAATGAGGTATAAGCTTTTAACATTTGGTCTTAATCCACTTCATTTAGCAATAAACATTAATTTTGTACCATAAAAAGATTGGCAATTTATGAAAACATTTTTTCACCCCTTGTAATGAGAAAACTGCTGGTCCTAGAGAAAAAATGAATATGACCTTTTCTGAAAGAAATTTAATGTACCTTAATTTTGTACTCTAAAATATTTTCACTAGAAGTCATGGTTTATGAGGGTCTTACAAAGGCCTTCACAGACAGTAACTACCCCACAGACCTAGTCCACAAACAGATCTCCCGTGCCATATCCTCACGTTACAAATCCTCCTCCTAACACCAGTAACCATCCACAAAAGAGCGCTCCCCTTGTCACCCAGTACTACCCTGGACTCGAACAACTAAATTGCATCCTTATATCCTCATGCCCAGAAATGAGAGAAATCCTGCCCAAGATCTTTTTCGCCCCCGCTAAAGTGGTGTTCCTTCGCCCTCCCAACCTCCATAACATCCTAGTTCATCCTTATGCCACACCAAAACGCAACCCACTGCCACAGGAATCATATCCTTGTGGAAGACCCCACTGCAAGACCTGTCCAATCCACCCACTCAGAACTTCCTATTCCAGTCCTGTCACATGCTTATCCTACCCTATCAGAGGCCGGGCCACCTGTGAAAGCAGCCATGTAATTTACCAACTGTGCTGCAATCACTGTGCAGCTTTCTATATTGGCATTACCACCAACCAGCTGTCCATTCGGGTGAATGGCCACCGCCACTGCCAAACTGCCCAAAAACAAGGTGGACCACCCTATGGCACAGTATACAGCGGAGCACATAATTGATTTCAATGGCTGCTTCACAACCCGGCCATCTGGATCCTCCCATCCACCACCAGCTTTTCTGAACTGCACAGATAGGATTTATCCCTACAATACATTCTCCGATCCCGAAATTATCCAGGCCTCAACTTACTATAACTTCCCTTTCTTCCATACCTTTCAGTTCCTCTCTCTCTATCCCAAACCTCTCCAATTTTGAGTGGTGCATGAATGTGCAGTCGTGTGTGTTTGTGTGTGTGTGTGTGTGTGTGTGTGTGTGTGTGTGTGTGTTTGGTGCAGTGTGCATGCATTTTATTTTTATGTTTATTTAAATGTATATTTATTTTGTTTTCTTATTTTATTTTTCTCCCCTCACCCCCCTCCCCCCTCCATACCTAACCTGCATCTCGTTATTCCCATCTAGGTGATGGTTGTATGACTGTTGTGTGCCTGAGTGATTGCGTGAGTGTTCTATTTTCTGAAGAAGGCCATGGCCAGTAGCTGTAAGTGTTGTATGTGTGTGTGTGTGTGTCTTTGTATGTGCCTGTCACAGCGAAATGTAAACTGTCCTTATTGCAATATTATTATTTCCAACATGGACTTTCCATTATTATATATTTTTGCACAGGTTTACACTTGGACTGTAGTATAAGATAACCAGCCATGGCAGATTACATGTAGATAATAGTACAGAACCTAACTAATGTTGATACCAAAGTAAAAAACAGAACCATAGATAGATCTCTATGTAGATGTGGATAAATGTATGCACTGTGAAAAGGCTTGTTGCTTTTTTATTTTGTTTCCCTGCCGTCCGCAAACGAGACTACATAAATTTGTAGGTCTTATGTCTATTGTAACATAACGTAAAAACTTTGGTTCCATTCACATCTTCTAGCTTCAACTGGTTTAGCTGCACCTGAGGGTTGTGCAGTCTTTGTGAAGCATGTTCTGAATGAAAATTTATGTCCACTGGCTAGCTCAGAAGTGAGAGATACAATTCCTTTGCTTTCAGTTAACTCTGTCATGGCTGATGAATCATGTAATGGATGTCTAAACATTAATGAGAGTGCTACTATAACAGTGCACAATGTACACAAAATCAAGTAATGTGAAACAAGTTATTGCAAGAAGTGAAACTAAAATCATCCACAGGTGTAAAAAGTTCCTTGAAAACCTTTAGAATTTGAAGTTAGCTGCGACAAAACAACTACTACTCATCAATCATGTCAACAAAAATATTATCTTTTGAAGTTAAATGTAACAATGATTCATCCACAGGACACAGTTCCTTATCAATGTGGGGACCAAGTACAGAACAATGTGTGTCAAGAAACTGCTATCCACCCAACCACAAGTTTCAGAGATTTGTAGGAAACCTTGATCATCTTTGAAATAACTTCTCTATCAAGTTACAGCTAGCACTTAAGCTTAACTGTAGGGAGCGTATGCACTGAGTGGCAGGAGAAATTTTGACTGACACTGAGTGGACCTAGGAGATGTTCATTGGCGTGGTCTCATCAGCAGGAGGTGCGTGCTCATTGCGGAGACTACTTGCCAGTACCTGGCCTTAGAGGCAATATTGGTGGTGTGGCTGGTGTTGGTGGCTCATTTGTTGCGGGATGCAGCCCGCTATGATGGAAGAGCCCGGTACTGATGATGAGCCCAGTATTGGACACGACGGAAATGACGGCTTGGTTGAGATGGCTGGCACTGGTCCAGCAGGGCTGAGCTGTGGGGCACATGGTTGTGCAGTGGTGGTCTCTCCCGCAGTGGGGGCGATTCCAGCAAAGCGGAGCAGCTTCCAGCAAAGCGGAGCAGCTTCCAGCATCAACAGGCGATTCGGCATCAACAGGCGGTGCCCCAGATAAGGAAGTGACTCCTGGCATCACAGAGGGTGCAGGACTGCAGGAAGCACTGGGCATGGAACTACCAGTGATGCAGTGCCTGTAAGGGAGGTGGAGAGGCCAGCAGCAGCAGAGGCGGTGGTGGCGCCTATGGAGTGGGTCCCGCTGGAGCCTGGGGGCATAACTGCACCCAATGGCGATGCACCACACTTCCTGACAAGAGCATGGATCATATACGTCATCCCTGGCAGTCCGTGCAGACGCCTGGCAGCCAGCGGGGACCACATCCAAAATCCTGGCCCAGGTGGTGAAGCCAGGAGATTATCGGTGCGGGGACGGTGCAGTGATAGACTGTGGCCATGGCATGAGCAGGTGGAGCACTGTTTACGGTTGGCAGCTGTGGAGTAATACAGCGGGACTAAGATCCCCCATTGGCGTAAAGTGGTAGGAATATAATAATCGAAGCACAGCATCATCCACAGAAGAAGACACCACATACTTGCGCATCTGGACCTTGAAAATGTGCACTAGTCACTCCATCTTACCGTTAGACTGGGGGTGGAAAGGCAGAGTAGGGATGTGGCGGACTCCCAACTGGGCACAAAAATCCCGAAAATCAGAGGAGATAAATGAGGGCCATTGTCCAAAACCAAGGTGTGCAGAGGCCTTCAGTGGCAAAAACTTTAGAAAGAGACTGGAGAGTCATGGCTGTAGACATTGTAGGGCGGCGCATGACATAAGGGAAGTTAAGATTAGGCATGCGCTCCCAGCTGTCGAAGCTGCGGCCAAGGTGAAAATGACGCGCATGGCGCTGTTTGCTGCAAAGCATATTCCGAGCAAGAGGTCACCAGGTGCTCAATATTGCTCTCTATACTGGGCCAAGACATGCTGCCAGGCAAGGGGTTTTTGTGTGGGAGCCGCCCCCCCCCCCCCCCAGTGACCCTCGTGTAACAGTGACAACACGCGCGAACATAAGGATGCCAGCACAACCATCCGAGACTGCGGGTCGTCAGTAGCCAGTAGGATAAACCTGCCACATTCAGACAACCGCAGTCGGAAAGGAAAAATAATTCCGCAAGGGGTCGGTGGCTTGGCATGAAGGACTATCCGGCAAATCGGTTTGAATATAATGTAAGACCTGACATAACACCAGGTCTGAAGCCAGGGAAACTATCCACAGTAGCCTTTGCTTCCTCGTTCAAATAAAAGCAGAGAAGATATTCACAATGAAATTCGGGATTGGGTCGCAGAAGAAGAAGAAGAAGAAGAAGTAGTGACAGAGCATCGGCATTAGCATGTTAGGCTGTAGGCCGGAAGTGGATTTCATAACTGTAGTGTGATATAAAGAGGGCCCAATGCTGAAGCTGGTGGTGGGCAGCCTTATCCAGTAGACGCGGTAGGATGAAAAAGGGAAACAAATGACTTGTCCGTAAGAAGGTGGAACTTGACATAATAAAAGTACAAATTGAATTTTTTCAAGGCATAAACAATAGGCAACACTTCTTTTTCCGATCTACGAATAGCATTGCTAGGCCAGAGTCAAAGTTTTAGAGGCATAAGCAATAAGGTGTTCAGACCCATCAGGAAAGGGGGCATACTCCTGATGAAATTCCAGATCCAAGTTAGGGGCTTGACGGTTGAAAAAACTTGCAGAGATTGCAACGGAGCTCGATAGACCCGAGAACTTGAAAGAGGGCCCGCAATTTTATGAGGAGCTCCTCAGATGACGAACCCGTAACGACAATGTCATTGAGATAGTTAACGCAACCCAGAATGGGATGCAACAGTTGTTCCATAAAACATTGAAATATATTCAGTGCGCTGGCCGTGCCAAAGAGCAAATGTTGGTACTGATAGAGGCCAAATGGTGTGTTAACCACCAGCAGACGCCTGGATTCCTCATCAAGGAGAAGTTGGAGATAAGCTTTTGCCAAATCACCTTGAATAAAAAAATTTAAAAAAAAAGTGACCGTGAAAGTAAGGACAGCAATTGATCAGTGTGTAGCAGCAGGTATGAGACTATGACAGACTATGCGTTAATTGTGACCTTAAAGTCGCCACAAATACGTAAGTCATCTGAGGGTTTCCGTGCAATAACAAGTGGCATAGCACATTCACTGGAAGTAACTCGGCAAAGAACCTGTAAGGCCTGAAGATGATGAAGTTCGGCCTCCAATTGATCGCACGAGACGACCGGTACTTGGCACGCGTGAAAAATTTTTGGCCACTCCGTTGGCTTCATAGTAATGTGTGCCGTAAAGTCAGAAGCACAACCAAACTCACCTGAAAATAAAGAAGAAAATTCTTGACAGAGTGACTTGACGTCATGGAAAGGCACAGAGTCCGAAACTAAGTTAACCATATTGAAAATTGAAAATCCGAAGGCTGTGAAAGCATCAAGGCCAGATATGTTCACTGCGGCCATCTCGTCAACTACAAGGAAAGTGATCGGACGCACCACCGATTTGTATGCAGTTGGAGCTTTAAATTGTCCCAACATAGGAATGCGTTGATGACCATAGTTGCAGTAAGGAGCACTCCATTGGGAATAACTGGGGGGATCCTAGCTGTGCATTGGTGTGAGCGTTTAGCAGGGAGACTGAAGTAATGGTGTACCAATAATAGTAGCTGATGAACTCGTGAAGAAAGTACTGGATGTGGGAAATGTGACATAATAATTAAACTTAGATAATGATAGAAGGAAATATTCTTGATGTACCTTAGATTTATGCTCGTCAATTGAGAAGGAAGAGTTTATCACTAAATTGAAAGATGTGATTATGGAAGACCTTAATGCCAGATTTGGATAAAGAGAGAAAAGGTTATGAAACTGTTATAGGAAGCCATGGAGAAGATCACAGAAATGAGGAAAGTGAGGTACTACTAGAGATGTGTCTGAGAAATAAATGGATAATTGATAATGAATAGTATAAGATGAGAGATAGCCAAAAGTTTCCCAAGCTTAGAATTTAGAACAGAAATAGATAAAAGACTGAAGAAATCAGGAGATGTCTGACAGAAGTGAAAGTGAGCATTGATATTGATGGAGACCATAGACTGGTGGCAAGGATACTAAATAAATTCAGAAAAGGTAGGCAAAAATAAAGTTCTGAAAACTAAAAGGTAGAGAAACCCAAGAGAAGTACATGAAGAAGATTAAGACACAGCTTCCTAATGATGAGAGGAAGGATGTAGAGGAAGAATGGAGGTGATTCAAACAGCCTCTAGTCAAGGCAGCATAAGAATCTTCTGGAAAAACATCAAAAAATGGCAGAGACAAAGAAACTGCATGGTGGAATGAGAGAATTGCAGAAGCTGTCAAGAGTAAGAAAAACAGAACAGAATATAACAGAGTCAAATGGAAACAACTAAGAGCAGCAAGGAAAGGGATTACATTGACTAAGAAGATGTCTTGGGAATATTTCACAAAAGAAATGACAGGAAGACTGTATACTGCATTTTAGGTAACAGAAGAAGGCAAGAAGAAAATTCTTCAAGTCATCAATACAGGAAAACAGGTGTGGGAGGAAGAAGTAGTTTTGGAAGTTTGGAAAGAATACCTTCAAAAACTATATGAAACAAATACACTTGACGATAAAAGAAATAACATTCTCACAGAGGAAATAGTAATAGAAAAGCTGTAGATGTTAGAAATAGAGAAATCTGCATTAGAAATGAAAAAGACAAAGCTCCTGGGATAGATGACATCAGTGGAAATGATCAAAGTTGCAGGTCCTATTCCAGTTCATTGGCTGTACTGTATAATGAGGGTAATGTGGACCAGTGGAAAGATACCACAAGATTGGAAAAAGGCAATCATTGTACTTGTCTAAGAAGTGTAACAAGGCACTGTGTAAGAATCACAGAGGAGTAGCAGTATTATGCCAACGAATGAAGATTAATGAAAAGTTAATTTTAGAGAAAATCATGAGTAAAATAGAACCACAATTAAGAGAGGAATAACAAGAAACATCAAAAATAGATGCCATATTTACAGCCACATAGGTTATAGAAAAGAAATGGGAATTTTGGGAAGACATGATATTAAAAAAGGCTTATGACTCTGTTAGAAAGGAAGCAATATGGCAAGGTCTGAATAGAATCACACTGTCAACAAAAATGCAGTTGAGACTCAGGAACATGTACAAAAATTACCTTAACTCTGTTATAATAGATGGCAAAAACTCTGAATGGTTTTTGAGACAGGGGTTCAGCAAGGAAGTGGCTGTCACCAGTGCTTTTTAATTTAGTCATGAACAACAGCATAAGTAAAGTTCACCAAAGGTCAAAAGAAGATTATATGAGAATCATAACATATGCTGATGATCTGATGACGTGGAAAGAAAATGGTCAAAACTGGAAAAAACACTGAACACCTGGCACCGAGTAATCAAAGAACAGGTATGGAAATAGGCTTAACAAGAAATGAAGTAACGGAAATCTGCTTAAAAGCCGAAAAATGAAGGATGTAATTTGCAATGGAGAAGTTATTAAATAAGTGGAACCCTTCAAGCATCTAGAAAGTAAATTAACCAAGAAAGGAGACATCAAGGAGGAAATTTCAGAATGAATGGAAAATTGTTCAACTTGTTATTATTGTGTATCGGACATAATTGGAAACAAACATACCTTCTGTAGCAAAATCATGATGTATATGTCATATTATCTGCCAATTTTAACCTATAGATCATAATGTGGGACTTGTGCAAAGAAAGATCTGAGCAGAATACAAGCAACAGAAATGCAGTTTTTTCAAGGGATCTGTGGCAAGACTAGAAGGGACAAGATAAGAAATCAAATAATGCAAAGCATGTTAAAGATCAAGACCCTGAAATAAATTCTTGTAAGTAATATGCTGAGAATGGACAGAAAATCTGGATGGCGACCAGTTGGAAGGCAACATGGAGAGACAAAGTGAAAGGAGATGTAACCTGAAGAGGTCTGCAATGGGAACAGGAAACAGTACAATGTGGGAGAAAAGAGAAGTTTGTAAGAGGTTCTGTCAACAACCTGCATAAGCAGAAACATTGCAAGAAGAAGAGAAAACAACAAAATTGGATTTTTGAAGTATCACAAAAGTAAATAATGGTGATCTAGTGCCTTCCTAAACTTATAACATGCAAAACATTCATATTATTTTGGAACAAGCTGTTTGAGGTCATGAAGTCTTGTCATTTCGCTGGCACAGGGGTGTGTGTGATCTGTCAGGTGTCGTACATGATTGCCAGTCTCATATTCGTAGTACCCACACTACATGGTATTTAATCTGCTGCAGTGTGAACATACTGGAGACCTACTGCTGCATGACACTGGATCTTACTCTGCCCCAACATTGATAAGAAAATGTGTTACCTATTTAAAGCCATTTCCACACACAACTTGTCAAAAGATTGATTAGTGTTTTTTGTTGCAGCTACCTTCAAATAAAGATAACGAACTTGTGGATGCAGATGGCAATTTTCCTATATGCACAAAGCTCTGACCACAGAGAAACATTTGTGGAGGTAGGATACATCCATTCTCTAAACTGACAGGCAACTGTACTGTTCCAGAAAGAGAATAATTCTAAACCCATTGTGCTCTCCAAGATGTACATCAACTTCGATGGCAAGCACAATCAGTAAACCTGTTCCTGTTTGTGCGAGACTCGATGGGATGAAGTCTGGTCTGTTCTGACATTGAAATATCTGTTAGAGAATTGGGACAATGGGAGAACACTATCACCTTTCATGACAATCAACACCTCTGTGATTGTCATTATGGACATTTACATAACTATTGCAGACGGATGGGGCTTCATGAAACATATTTTGGAAACAGTAAAAGTAACAACTTCCTTAAAATTGAGAGATAGAGTGGTCAACATATAAATATAAAAGCCTGAGATATTGCTGAGTTTTTAAAGTGTTATGGGTTTGGAAGCAATAAAAACAAAGCTATACATGCCAGGGCGACATTGTAGTGGTGTAGTACCTTAACTTTCGTAAGGGTTTGTGTTGGGGAGAGTGGCATAATGAGGTGGAGAAGAGTAAGGAGGCTGATGGCAGGGAGGGAGGCAACACAAGGAATTTAGCACAAGCGAGCGAGCCTGAATTCAGGTCGCAGCGACCCGTTTGACTTTGGCTGCATTTACCATCTTGACCAACAGTCACAAAATTCTGAATCTTCTTTCAGTTATTTGAAACTGGGGAATATATTTTATTTAAACTTAATCAAGATTGGTGAAATTGATTGCACTTTATATGAATGCTGTAAAGCAAACAATCCTCTTAATGCGTTTTTACTAATTTAAGTATAGGCCCTGCTATTGTCACCCTAGTGTTTATTTGAGAAGAAAACTAAGAATTAGCACTGGTGAGTATTTGTGCATCTGACAGCCTAATAATTTCAGTAAATTCCAGAGTTCGTTTTACACTGTCACCTACCATAAATATTGGTACAGTTTTGATAACCACCTATAAAAATTAATTAATAATATCTGTTCCTCAATCTTGATATATAAATGTACTATATTTTAACTCTATTTAACAGTAATTGTCATTTAAGCTGGATTTCTTTCAGCAAATATTGAACAGTTTATCGTAATATTTAGTTTATATAGATTGTACCATATATATAAAAAGTAAAGAAAGTTTGACTTACCAGGCGAAAACACACCAGTTTGTTGACACACACATAAATAAAACACACACACACACACACAAAACTGAGCTTTCACAACTTTACGTTGCTTCTTTAGAAAAAGAGCTCTTTTTCTGAAGAAGCAACCTAGGTTGCAAAAGCTCAGTTTGTGTGTGTGTGTGTGTGTGTGTGTGTGTGTGTGTGTGTGTGTGTGTGTGTGTGTGCGTGTGTGAATGAAACGGTGCCTTTTCACCTGGTAAGTCAAACTTTCTTTACTTTATAAATATTTTTCTGAACAGGAATGCTTACCAAACTATGCAATGGAGTGTCGTAGTAAAAAAAAATCAGACTAACTTGTTTTACGGCCCACTTAAGATTTTCCTGTAGTTTTGATTGTTTGCAAACACTCCAGACAAAAATAATAAAACTATAAATAATAACAAATTATGGATGATAAGATTACAACCCTACTATTGTGATTATATCTATGCACTCAACACAATATTCTCTCTGACCATATCTTAACAAACAGCCAAATTTATTTGAGTTTAGCTGTGACACACACACACACACACACACACACACACACACACACACACACACACACTTTTTTTACCTCTTTAAACTATTATTTTAACCCCTCTCCCATATTTTCATTATCTTTTCTGTTAAAATATTATCAGCTGTCCTCTTTTTCAAGTTTACGTAAAATTATCACCGTTATTTTTGCAAACACCCCTGAAAAGGTGAGAGTTTTGGAAATAACATAACTGAGCGAAGTTGTTGAGTATTGTCTCCTTTACAAATAAGTTTATTCAATTTTTGTCTCAGATGAACGGTTAAGGCGTTATTTGCTGCCAAAAGGCCAATCACTATCGGCCCATTTTTAGTGCTACTAACCTATTTTTTGTCTAAAATATTTGAAAAGGGAGGTTCTGGTCACTGGTGGCTAACAATTACATCTTTAAAATTTGGTGCTTGTCAGTTGAATGACATGATGTAGAAAGTGGGAACACGTTACAGACAGATACACAAGTTCAGTTATTCAATTTTCATGTCAGCTGAACGGTTAAGCTGTTCTTTTCATTTAAATTTCAAGCTGTCAAATGGCAATTGCAAAGGCCTACTTCTAGTAACCTGAAGTGGGCCAAAATGGAAGCAGGACTGTCTCAAACCGACATGGCCAGATAGCTTAATATGAATTGTCTATTGCTTTTAGAATGTGGCGACAGTTTACAGAGACCAAAACTGCATTCCAGAATCCAGGGTAGGACCAATCACATATGGCATAAGAGAGACTTACTGTAAGAGCATGTTTACACTGCTATAGTACTGCAGCCAGCTTGCATCTGATCACATAGCATCCACTGGAAGAGTTGTTTCAATGCAAACAGGGCACAGAATGCTTCGGCAGAGTGGGTTTTCTTGTTGGAGACTGTTGTATTTGTACACCTGACGTGTCTTCATAGAATTCATGGACAGTTAAACAGTGGGCCAATGAGGAAAATCTGAGATTTTTTTCTACTTGTCTGCATTTACACCCAGTGGAAGTAACTGTTTGCAGTGATTGATTATTTGGAAATGTTGTAATCACACTTACCTTTTCTGTGTGTTCACATGTTACCTTTGTTTACATTGAGATCAATAATTTGCTGTTCACATGGTGCACTCCAGAAATTGCTTTCACTTTGGAAGATGTCTCTATGTCGATAATACCATTACTGTATTGAGGGTATGTTGCAACATGCTATAAATAGCAGCAGTGCAGAGAAGGCCCCCCTCCCACAAACAAACAAACTGCTGTCTCCGGGTGATGCTCTCCATTGAGAATGACATGTCATACTGTGTCGAAAATAAAATTTTCAGTTTAAACAGTTGGTTGTATCTTGTTCAGTAGGCAGCAGTGTGAAACTGTTCTGAATGTTGTCTGCAAGTCAAGGAGTGTAGCATCTCACTGGGAGCCTATATCTGCTGCTCTCTGGGGCTAATGGACAAATAGTGAGACAGGTTTAAGTTCTTTGCTTTCAGAATCATTGTTGATTCTTTCGGGGAAGGGGAAAGATTTCCAAAATTCTCCATCAGGCATATGTCAGAGATGTGGGCTTTTAGTTTTGTGAATCTCTTGGACAACCCTAATTGAAAATGGGAATGACTTGCAGTTTTTTCCATTAACTAGGAAAGCTTTGCTATTCTGGAAGCTTATAGTACATTGCTGCTAGAAGGGGTGAAGTTCCTTTGCACAATTTGTATATTATCAAATTGGTGTCTAGTCCAGTGGCCTTTTCTCTGTTGAGTGCTTTCAATGCTTATTATGTAATGTGAAAGGAGGGCACTTGTGGGAGCACATGCCCAGTAACTTCTAACTAGAAGAATCAACGTGACATAAATTGTATCAGAGTTATTAAACATACAGCAATATTCTTCAACTGAGTTTACCTTTAAACATATATAAAAGAGTAACTTTTTTTTCCACATGTGCCACTGATTTTTGCCTTCCTGTATTGTCTTATTTTTTGTTTGCTTGCCTATTGTTGTGTTAGAACAGATATTTTGGAAAACTAGGCCTTGTCATCACATCATGACCCCTTTTATTTTTCTTTGAATCATTAAAAAAAAGGGAATGGGCTGCTCCAAATTCACAAAATTGAATTATACCTTCTGTTCTATTGATTCCTGATTTTATATAGTTTTAACAAATGGAAACACTAAAAATAGGAACCTAGAGGACTTGGGATATATCTTGTTACTTTTTGAGACTGGGATTTATGGTGTACTATTTTAAAATCTGGCATTGCATTGTTAAAATCTTCTTTTGTGCATCTCTGTTCCCTATTTTGCCTGTCCATCTGCTGCTCCTGAAATAAAAACTGATGCATATAATTCACAGCAACATATCCTACTTCATGTATTTATTCCTGCCACTTTCCTGGATGTTAACCTCCACCTCGCTGATGGCTCCAGCCACCAACAGTGCTTACACTTCAACTGTTACCATCCCTTCCACATCATAAAATCCCTCCCGTACAGCCTGGCGACTTGTAGACAGCATATCTGCAGTGACAAGAACACTCTTTCTGAATATGCTGAGGGTCTCACAAAGGCCTCCGCAGACAGAAACTAACCCACTTACCTAGTCCACAAACATATCTTCCATGCCATTTCCCCCAAACATCCCAAATCCTCCCTACACCAGCACTAAGCATCCACAAAAAACGTGCTCCCCTTGCTCCCTCCGTCCTTTGCCAAGTTTTGATTTTCTGTCCTCATGCTCAGAAATGAGACATCCTGCCCAAGAACCTTCTGACCCCCTCCTAAAGTGGTGTATCATCACCTTCCCAACTTCCATAACATCCTAGTCCATCCCAATGCCACTGAAACCCAGCCCACTGCCACAGGGATCATATCCCTGTGGAAGACCCCGTTGCAAGACCTGTCCAATCCACCCTCCCAGCACTTCCTATTCCAATCCTGTCTGTCCTACACTATCAGAGGCCGGGCCACCTGTGAGTGTAGCCATGTAATTTACCAGCTGTACTGCATTCTATATTGACAGGACGACTAACAAGCTATCCATTAGAATGAATAGCCACCGCCAAACTGTAGCCAAAAACAAGGTGGACCATCTGTGGCACAACATGCAATGGAGCATATGCTTGATTTCAATGGCTGCTACACAACCCAGGCCATCTGGATCCTCCCACCCACCAACAGCTTTTGTGAACTGCACAGATGGGAGTTATCCATACAGTACATCTTCTGATCCCGAAATTATCCAGCCCTCAACATACGATAACTTCCCTTTTTGCTGCACCCTACAGTTCCCACCTCTCTATCCTAAACCTCTCCTATTTTGAGTGCTGTGTGTGTGTGTGTGTGTGTGTGTGTGTGTGTGTGTGGGCGCACGCGCGTACGTAGGATGCATGTGCATTCATTTTATTTTCCTCCCTTCACCCACCTCCCCAATCCATCCCATCTAATACATACATACTGTATATTTCCGCAGAGAAGACGATGGCTGAATCATAAAAAATTTTTAAAAAAAAAATTGCTCCAAAACCCGAGGTTGTCTTATACAACACTACAAAAAAAATTGGATTGAAATTTAGTTTGATATTTGTTATTTTTGCAAATGTGCTGCATAGTGAGGCTATGACCTCCAAATGATATACATCGAAGTGATAGGTATCAAACAGGCGAATGTTATGAGCTTTACAAATATGTCGTGATTTTAAAGGATGTGGCTAGGCAGGAACCTAAGAGTATAGGTTTCTGGGTAATTTACAAGAAAGCTTACACTCTAAATAGCTCGGCCTGAAATGATATATATCAAACATACAACTTTAAATCGATTAGTGTTTCTGAACCGTACATTGGACGCTACACGCCATTATGTACCAAAAAATATACTGCTTGTTTAACATATACTGAAACCTTCTTAAGGCTACACTACATATAACATTTTTCAAAGTGAAAGTTAGGTTATGTATAGGGCAAACAAGAAGTTATTGTTTTCATACATGAGGGTGCGTAGAACCCCAATCTCTGGTTCAGAAACATTTACTTATTCCATACATATCGATTCGATATACGTATATCGTTTAGAAGTCAAAGCTTCACTATAGCCGCGCTATGCAGCACACCTGCGAAATTACCCTGTGGCGAAAAGATTTATGAAAAGAAAGTTTGGCGCAATTTTTTGTTTGTTTGTTTTTCGAGCTTTATTAATTTATTGAGTGCACAAGGGTACATACAATAAACTACATGCTATAAAGGAGGAATAGAATTATTTACAATGCAGCTTCCCAAAAATAATTTATCAATATATCCAGATTCACACTGAAATGCTTAAGAGTATATTTACGTACGGAGCAGTGAAAGGGTTAAAATATTTCGGAGCTATACACAACAATTGCAGCTTTCTTCGAAATCCTTTCTTCTGTTCTCGGGCAGTTTCATGTGTCTTCACCCATATATTTGCATTGGCATGATTAAATGTCGTCTCGGCAAAAGAAATTACTTTTTCTTTTATCTTCACGATCAGATACAATGTAGCACTATATGCACGAGAGTTCAAAAGCAGACCATAAACACTGCAACAAAGGGTGAAATCCAGGTGTAACAATCACGAAAACTACTTATGGTCGCTTCTAATGGCATTTTTTCGGAACTTCCTGAAACTCTCAGATTGTAAGTCGTAGGTTTATTTTTAGATCCCGAAAACTGGAGGGGGGGAAAGGAGGAAAAAGGGGGGGGGGGGGAGAGAGTGCGAATTGCATTCGGGTGAATACAGTAACTTGGGGGTCGTCTTATAGGCCAGATACATGCTTAAACTATAAGATTTCGATGAAAAATTTGTACCTCGTCTTATCTGCGGAAATGTACGGTACTCTGGAAGGCTGTGCTGTATCAGTCCACACCACCGTGATGCTACTTTCCTATCCCCCTCCCCTATCCTATCTCCACACCGCAGTGCATGATCTGAAGTGTGGCAGCCAGAGCCAACTATTGTGTGAATGTTCCTAATTGTGAAGGAGGCCATGGTCGATAGCTGAAAGTATTGTGTGTGTGTTTGTCACGGCTTGTTGTCATGTCTTTGAGATGAGTTGTAAACTGTCCTCTTATTTGAAATGTATACTTTGTCCATTTGTTTATTTACTCCAAACTTCTGTTTAATGTAACCAGTCAAGAATTTGAGAGTTTTGGTAACAACATATTGTCTTTATATAATAATGTAGATATTGCAAAGTGTTTAAAAGGTGAAATTACCTGGATTTTCTGCTTATGCCTTTATTAACTGAAGGGTTTCCTATTCAAAATCACACGGTTTCTTTTTAACACCTTATTTGCAGTGTGATTGAAAAGGATGGTGTTAAAGTTGTGATTGATGAGACATCACTGGAGTATGTACGTGGTTCAACTGTAGAGTTCCATGAGGAACTTATAAGATCAGCTTTCCGCATAGTGGATAATCCTAAGGCTGAGCAAGGCTGTTCTTGTGGAGCATCTTTTTCCATAAAGGTAGACTGATTGAACATAGGTTGTTTGTTAAACCAATAAAAGTATTAGTCAAATGCTTTATTATAAATACTATATTTGCAGCATAATGTTTTCACAGTAAATGTATATACATAGAGTAAAAAATTGTAAATAAATATACTTTGTACATAGCACTTGCTTTGGTAATAAAGAGGAAAACAAAGCAATTCATGCTTTTCAGATTATTTAACAATGAAATGGTTCATATACACATTTATCCTTTGTCAACCCTCCCATTAAATTTTTTCCCCTATCATAACTGAATAAACATTTCAAAATTTGTGTTTCGAGCATTCTCAAGACCAAACCTTAGCAACATTATATACATAAAGATTACACTTCTGTACTCTAGGTTTATGTATTTTTTTTTTTTCTTCTTCTTCTTCTTCATTCTGTAACAGTGAAATGGAAGTTCTTTACTTCACTGGAGGAAACTTCTGAATTAGTTCCAATCAGAGAATAAATCTGGTGAAGAGCACAAAAATAAACTATAGTCAATTTCACTAATTATCCTTCCAGGAACAGCAAGTGTTTTGAAGACTCCATCCACAGTTACTTCTGCTTTCCTTTCCGACCCAGCTAAAACAAACAAAACAGGTGATATTGTAATGGATAGTCATTTACTAATAAGGTTTAACTTAAAAGTGAATGGCAATATTAGTGCGTGCCTAGGGAAGATACATATTTCATAAAATAATCAAGGTTGTAAGCACAAAACACTGAGCATAATTACAAGTTCTGACATCTTGCTCAATATGAGCAGAGAGTTAAGTTAAATGTTGTCTTATATGCAATTGCTACATTCCTGAAATGTAAGATCTTCCCCCTCCCCCCCCCCCCCCCAATAACTTTGCATTTATTTTCAGTGTAATTCCAACCTATTTTTAGCAAAATTTGCATTTATTTTAATATTTAGACACAAATTTTATAAAATATAATAATTAAAGCAGTTGAGACTGTATATAATATTTTATGACGACGCCTTGTTTCACTCTAAATGGCTCATGTCTTTGGTGAGAAAGTGGCCCATATCTTGGGGAGCAGTACAAAGAGATGGGCCAGCTCCTCGGCAAGGAGATTCGAAAATTTGTAGATCACTGCTATTTTCCATAAAATTACAAATTGACAGACTATTTGCATGAAGGCAAGCCTTAGTGTTTTGTACTTTATTGGAGAAAGTTTTGATTGGAACATTTACTTTTGCAAAAAGTCAAATGTTTTTCTGAAATTCTTGTTGTGGTTGTTTTTTCAGCCTTCAACAAATGATTGTTGCCTTGACAAGTTCCACCATTTTCCTGCAGCTGAACTGAATGCATCTCTAGGGTGTATCTCTATTTTATTTTTGTTTTCCTGCCCAAGATAACTGCAAAATATGAAGAATATTAATTTCGTTCTTTCCTGGCCCTTCATAACAATATAGAGTGCTTAGTGTAGAAGAACAATAAATAACTATTCACAAGCTATGGGAAGAATTAAGCATAGCATGTGAACCAAAAATAAACCCTTAAAGTGTTAATAAGGTTAATTCTGAAGTGTTCAAGTATGCTGATGGTTTTTGTTTTCTTGTTGGTATAATGCAGACTTTTTATTGGTATATGGCTGCGAATGGAAACAAGAAACTTATACTACTGGGGGGGGGGGGGGGGGGAGGAACAGTGCAGCAAAACATCTCCAGTCTTTATCGGACAGTCTAAAATCTGCACCTGTGTTCAGTGAAAGCAAAACTCACATCTTTTATTGGGAAGGGATCATCAAAATCTGTGACTGAGTCCGTTCACTAATTTCAGAATAAGAAATATAAAAAAAACTCTGATACAATACTTAGTTTGGACGAAATATGAAAAATAAATAAATAGCTTAGAAGCTAATCACATAATAGAACTATTATGTGATTTCACATCTATATTCAGCACTAAAATGTGAAGTTTTCTGGTCCATAGTAACTGATAGAAGAGTATCTGCAATCTTTGTGAAACAAAGCATTGTATTGCTAGTAGTCTAGTGGTAGCTCACTGACTTCACGTCCGAGAGATTGCGGGTTCGATTCCTGGTGCCGTCCCGTTGTTTTTATTTTATTTTAACATATCCATTACCTTTCTACTAAGTGAAGAGTCATCAGAAATTGTATGTGGCACCTGACAGAAGAATGAAGAATAACTGGTAAGATATGGCTTAAATTGCTGCAAATGGATACATTACGAATGACACCCACATTCTAGCTCTATTTCATCTATAAATGAGAAAACTGGCTCGTAATGTCAAATTCAGTCACATGATGCAGGGCAAAAACTTTAGACCAGGAGCAAAAACATTAGATTTTGGTTTTAAACCACAACATTGCAGAGATAGGGAGACACCCTTAATTTAGCAGATGTGGTGTCTACGTTATCTATGGTCTGTGTCATAGAATAGAAACACTCTGGAGTGAGAATTGAGTTCTGAATTCTCTAGGTGGTGCTGGTTCTACATAAGTTATCAACATTAAGCTGGGATTGTCATGTGATATCATTATATAAATATGTGAAATTGAAAACTGAAGTACCAATTTTCTACGATAAGTTTATGAAGAAGCCAATGAAACTTATGTACACTCTTGATTGTTGTATTGTGCCCATCTACAGCAAACCATCTTTCGAATTACTTGAGTGGTAAAATGAAGTAGATGTTTTCAAATCCATAGCTTGGATCACGATTTAAATTCTCCAACTCTAATAGAAAGTAAATGTCAAAAATTGAAGTACTACCAACTATTGCCCCAGGGATGATTAATGTTAGAAAAATAATGATGGTAACATTGCGAGACTTAACATTTTTTTGTACATTATATGCTTTTGATGCGGTGTCTTTTTATTCAAGATTTTTAGTTTGAAGATCTTAAAGAACAAAGATCTTAGCTATTCATTTTGTTCCAAATGATCCATAATGAGGAAATCCTCTGGGATGAAGAACATGTCAAAAACAACAGTACACAAATACTTGCAAAGTAACAACAGATATGCTAGTACACCTTCCATAGAACCCAGATGAAATTGCCCTTGTCATGTGGTTTTGGTCAAAAATCTTAGGCATATTAATATTTAAAAGTAATTTAAAACTTATTACCAAATAATAAAAGTTCAATATACTTAGATTTGTAAGACATATCTAAGGTTCTTAGAGCCATGCATCATCACATTAAACTAAAATAAAAGTTCATAATGTAGTAAAGACAGTTTACAACTCACCGCAAAGACGTGGTGACGAACTGCGACAGGCACATACAAAAGACACACACATACACCACTTTCAGCTGTAGGTCATGGCCTTCTTCAGAAAATAGAACACTCAAGCAATCACACAACACAGTCATACAACACTTCGAATTGCGGCAGCCGGAGGTGATGGTTGTGTGCCTGTGTGATTGCACGAGTGTTTTATTTTCTGAAGGAGGCCATGGCCGATAGATGAAAGTGTTGTATGTGTGTGTCTTTTGTACGTGCCTGTTGCAGCTTGTCACCACGTATTTGTGGTGTGTTGTAAACTATAACTATAATTATTACTATATTATTAATTCCAACCTGGACTTTCCATTATTAGAAGAATAAATGAAAAGTTGATTAAGACTAATAAGCAGTGAAACAGTGAAACAAGACACCTCAAATTCAAAGGCTGAAGCTAGGCTGGCAAATAATGAAAGAAATTTTTATGGAGACACCCCTTTAGCTAGCAACAGGAAAACCAAGTGCTCTTACAATTACTTTTAATAACTGTTGTATTACTGTATGTGATAGCTGCATGGTGTATATACATTTTTTTAAAAAAGCACTAGAGTCTTTGGCCTACAAAATGATATGTTTTAGTGCACTCAAATTTATGTTTTATTATTGAAACAAGATGTAACACAAGATACATGCATTGTTTCAATTAAGAACAGATAAAAGTGGGTTAAGAGTTGTGCAGAGATTCTTCAGTCAATATGGGCACTGGACATTCAAGTCAAAAATCTAGGAGTGACTGGTACCTAATTTTATGTAGAGCATCACAATATTATTCAGTGAACACAACACATTCCATTTGATTCTGTATCATTTTTCTGCAAAACAAGGGTAATGGAATGTAGTCTGAGAAAGACAGGCAATGCTGGAGGAATTAGTTTAGATAACAAAAAGTAAATATGGTACAGTAGATGAGTTTTGTTACTTAGACAGTAAAATGACATTTTGGTTGCATTACAGAGGATATAAAATTCAGAATGGCAAGGGGAAGAAAAACGTTTTTAAAGACAGAAGTTTGCCAACATCGAATATTTAAGTGTAAGGAAGTCTTTTCTGAAGGCACTTGTGCAGTGTGTTGCCTTGTATGGGAATGAAACATGGACAATAAATAGTTCAGACAGTAAGAAGATAGAAACTTTTCAAATGTGGTGCTACAGAAGAAAGCTGAAGATTGGTGGATGGATCTTGTAACTAATGAGGAGGTACTGAACAGAATTGGGGAGAGAAAATTTCTGTCATACATTGATTAAAACAAGGGAATGATTGGCACGACACATTCTTAGACACCAAGGAATTGCGAATTTTGCATTGGAGGGAAGTGTGCAGGGTAAAAATCACAGAGGGAGACCAAGACACGAATACCAGAATCGAACATAAAGAGTTATGAAACTCACAGTGATTTTCTGCAACTTTGCGACTGCAGCGCTGCCAAGCGGCCTGGTCATAAAATCACTCTGCGAAGCAATTGAATAATGAATGTGTATTTGAACTGAAGCAGCATTTTCAAAATAACTTCGTATTTAGAAGCTTCTGTGGCGCTATAAATTGTAGCAACTGTCAAAAATATAATTTGGAAATCTCTCATTTGCAAAGGATGCTCAGAAATAACAGAATAATGTTATGAAGAACAGGTGTTTGTTTACTGTGGTTAGTTATACTTTCAGGCATAGAAGTAAATCTTTAACAATTCATTCAGGTCCAAACTTCTGCTGTTAATGAGAATCGCAAATACTTGACCACTATTTCATAATATTACTGCTGAATTTTAGTAATGTATGAATGAATGCTTAGGCTCGTAACTCAGCTTCACAAAAATGATAACCCTGTATACCATATTTTTTCAGTTACCTACTAGTTTGATAAAGTGAATAAATGTGTTCATATATAAGCTGTTAATGTTAGCATGTCACATTCTTTAAGATATTCAATTTGATACCTGCCAAGTAGCTAAAAGGCACAGAAGCAAGGACGAGGTGAGAAGATGGTTTAAATGACGATGTAGAATCTAATCCACTACAATGTAAAAATCCTGTGTACTTTCCAAAACATTACAATGTCCGAAATTCGCTAAAACAAAACTCGTGCAACATGTCAGTACGCATTGAGAATGCGAACTTAATCATAATCAGTTCCTTTTATATACTTCAGCACATCAGGTTGCAATTCATTTCTGCTTTCAAAAGGTTTCAGACGATATTAATATCACTCTAGTATTGTGAACTGTATGAATTACACTGCACTCAAGGTTTGTTAAATTATAGACTGACATTAACAGAAGCAGTGATATTACTTTAATGATGTTTTCATATTTGTGTTAGAAACTTCACAGCAATGTTCAGTTACCAGGAAATATGAAAGTAACAGCATTAAAAACTGCAACTTCTCAGTTTGCATCCTGCCATTCCACTGTTATTCCATACTGGCAGCTTGGAGCGCTAGTATCGCTTCAGCTGCAATTTTTTTCCTAGAGAGTTTTGCGGCTGTCTGTGATAAGACTGTGCGAATACAGTAAGCAGATTCAAATGGATGTGGGTTGTCATTCTTATGAGGAGGTGAAGAGGCTTGTTCACAATAGAGTAGGGTGGAGAGCTGCATCAAACTAGCCTCCAGATTGATAACAGAAACAACATCCTTTTTGCATCCAATAAAGCAGTTCTGTTTGAAACTGAAACAGATGTATCACACTATAAGTACAGAAAATATGCTCCCTGCAGAAAATTTCTGACTATTGTTTTGTTGTGATTCACATACATGGTGAAGATAATGCAGCACAATTCTTTTTTACAAGATGCTTGGTTTTACAGACTAACAGAAAATAATTACATCCTAAGTAGTGTTGTGTCCAAGTGGTTTTGCCAAATTCATAATTCACCGAATCTAGCACACTGACTTTGGATTCGACATTCAATGCATAATGTCTGAATACTACTGCATCCCAAATCCAAAGTGTTATATGAAAACCTTCAGTTACGAATGTTGTAGTTACTTTGCATAACAGTGCGCTTTCATTTGCGTTATTTCTTTATTTTCCATAGATTCGTTGAAAGACGTGGCGTCATAAAACAAACATGTGAAACCACTACGAAACTTACGCAGTTGCACGGCTATTGTGAAAACAATCTACTATATTTCCCAAACCTAAGCCGCATTTTTTTCCCAGTTTCTGGGGTCCTGCAGTTTAAGCGAGCAGAAAGCGAACGAAGTTCTGAAAAATAGCACTAGGAGCAATCACAAGTAACTTTTTCCATCTAATATAAGCAGTTCTACAGAGGCTTGCTTTGCAGGCTCAAATATAAATACTGGCACTACTTTTGTGCACGTAAAAGAAACAAAAACAAAGAAAAAGGTAGATGAGTGTAATTTCCTTTTTATTTTCGATTATTGAATTTTAAAACAACATCCAACAAAGGAAATACAACTTTAGTATTGCAGCCTTTCAAATATTAGTAGCAACAAAAATAAATTTCTTTATGTAGATACCAACAATACATAAATAAGGATTCTTGCATGAGTTGCCTCATTCTGATTTCACATATTGGTTCATTAAATTTTGTAAAGTGCTGGGATATATGAACCGTAATGAAGCATCAGGATTTCATAAAGATATTTATTATGTGGAAAAAAAAAAAAGTTCTAATCATGCGCCATCCAGGCGGGATGACGTATGTTTCAATAAATCGTTTGCAGTCAAGCTTAAACACATGTACACCAACTGCTTTCAAAACGTGACAGACAACTAAGACCAACTGGTCATGCAAAACGTGCAAGTGTGCCAATGGAATGGTAATACATGGAAGTGGGTTCGAAATCAGATTGCCTAACAGGCATTTAAAAATGTTAGATATTGAATGCACTAGATTGTACGAGGTATGATGCTCTGTAGAACGAAGGAACTGCATAACAAGAAATCAAGTGATAGTGATTCAGACTTACTGTGCTGGTATCTAATTGCTATTACAAACATTTTGTACAATTTGTATTAGGCCTATATGTCTAATAATATTGTTTTATATTTCCACATTTAGTTTCAAGAGTTATTTCCAATCTTATTTAGTAAGAGTTTAGTGTTGCTACAATAGCTGTACATTTGAAGCCTTATCTAAAACCTACTATGTAAAGTCAACTGGCAAGCCTGTGTTGCGTCAATATGCCTGACGCTACAACCACGCCTTCGTGCTACAACGTAAGTGTTTTTCTGTTAGGGGCAAGGGACTGTTTCTATGAGTCGTGATTCGTAAATTCTGCACACTCCTCGCCATTCATCTTCCATGTTAACTGTTACCACATTTAAATTCCGTCTGTCTAACAAATCTGAGAGACAGTGGCGAACACTTTTCACAGTTCTGAAATGTCTTTGTGGCAATAACAAGTACACAAACGTTGAATAAACACCAATTTATCGGTGTCTGAATGTCCTGTCCATCTTTCATGGAATTCCTGATATGTCACTATAAAATTATTTAGCATTTACACATCCTATTTTCTTTTATTTATTTTTTTTTTTTTTTTTTTTCCACCTTCTAAAATATCTACTCATCTTTTCAGGTTTTATTTTTGACTCTTCCTCTTTGGAAAAGAAAATATACATAATCCTTTCCTTTCCAGGACTTCATTATGCAATTATATTTTATTTCATCAAAACAAAACAGTTTGCAATAGAGTGAAGAAAGTTTATTATCTTTTAGAGCATCTAATCAACATATATCTCAAGATGTTTCATCCAAATTTCTTTTAAGGGGAAGGGGGTATTAATGCTTAAGATTTAACATAAAAATCTAAAGGAAATTTTAATTTCTAAAATTTTACTCTAATATTATTTGGGATTCATCCCAGAAGGCTTTATCTTCAGCACTGGCTGTGATATAATAGTAATTCTTTTTAAATACATGTACTTGAATTGACAGATTATTTGGGTTTGAGATTCTAAAGATTCAATTCGAGTTTGGAATTCGGCACTTGTTTTATTTAAGATTATGTATTTGGATTAAATTCAGTAAAATTGGGGTTCAGCCCATCCCTAATCCTAAGTATACCACAAAAAGGGATTCAGCAATACATTTGTTAACGTTTGCTATTAAAAACTTACAGAAATACCAAAGTAGTTATCAAATACAAGATAAATGAAAATTCTGTGTCCCCCTTGCAGAATGTGTAAAAAAATGGTAAACAGAGCTTGGTAGAGTTGATTACCTTTTGAACCATGTCGGCCCGTGGGTTGAAGGTCAACATTGATATTGATACCTGCAGCACAACACCATTGCCTGATAAACTGTGTCTGCAGCCCTTGTCACTGTAGATATGTTATTCTGGCTCCTAGATAGCCCCTACAGGCTAGCAAACCACTTAACTAATAAGTATTGATGGTAGCCTGTAACAAATGTGTACCTCAAGCTGCACATATTCAATCATGAAGCCTAGCCATTTGTGGATACAGTACTGGCAGTCTATACCGAAGGTGTACCTCAAGCTGCACGTATTCAACAAGCCTAGCCTAGCCATTTCTGAGTATGGTAAGGATGACATCATTAACAACAACATATTTGGCATGCACTACTTCTTGCATGTGAACCTAAACCAAGAGCACTGCATCAAGTATCATACTATCACACTGGATTGTCTGGAGATGGCTATATCAAGGCAAGTAAATGGCCCCAGCATCAGTTCCCCTCCATATAAAGGCTATCTTTGCTGTGCCTCAGGACTTTATGTCTTCACTCAGCTTCTCGTGGCCGGACTATGCCACAACTACGGACTCGTCTCCAGAATATCTTTTGGTGAACTTCAAATATTTCTCTGTGCTCTTTGAAGTAGACTTTTTGGACCAACGTTTTGTGTGCCATCCATGATACTACTGAGCTATGATGGAACTTGTGTTTTGTTAATGCCAGTAGGAACTTGGTTTATCTTTTGTTTCTATTGATTGTCTCATCTAAATATTATTCCATGGCAATGCATCCTTGTTACCTAAACTTGTAACAGTAACTTGTGTAAATATATGTGTGTTGTGCAATTTTGGGCTGCTTCAGTCACAACAAAACTGAAGGTCAAGGATCATTGTTATTTGAGCAGGAATGTCAGATGCCTCTCAGATGTATGCATGAACCATAACATGAAATCAGTGAGTTTGAAAGAGGATGCATTATCAGCACAAGAGAATATGATGCAAACATATGAGTAATTGCTGTACATGTGAGGCCAAGTGTTTTGGGACTGCAACAGATGTGTGGAGGATCGTTCATGGAAGGCTACGGAACATGAGATGCGTCAGACCACACACTACCCAGACCACACCAACACAGGGAGACGGGCCTTATTACGGCACTGGGTGCCTGCACATCATCCACTTCTCAGACTGACTTTGACTAATGTACAGAAACATGTTAGATTGCAAGTGTATGGAATGGCATCAGATAGTTTTTGGGCGAATCCAGGTTTTGTTTGTTAGAAAAAGATAGCTGCAGACATGGGGAGCAGCATCACAGTGACTGCATTTACACAAGACATGCAGTGCCAACAAGTGGCCTAATGGCATTAACCGCTCCAACAAACTTCAACCTCTTCTCATTGCACACAAACCCAATCTCTTCCATCTGCTCAATCTCCCACTTCCAGCTCCACTCCCCAGAAACCTCAATGTGCTAATTCACACAATACAGAACTACAACATCCCAATTCAGTGATCAAACCTCTCTTCTAACCTCTCCTCCAGTCTGAAACTTCTGTCCTTTCCAAAGGCCTCACCTTTAGACCTACTCCCAAATTCAACCAAATAGCCTTAGTCAAAGATTTACTATCATATACTCTTAGTCTTTGCTGGAGATATCACTTTGCCACGAAGAAAAATAATCTTACTCCTAATGATTCAGCTCCACAAGACATCACTCAAATTGCGATGCCTGGAACAGTTCCGTCCTTCGTCACAGCGAGACCCACGCCCTCTTCCTCAAAATACTTAAACCAACAACCAACTTTAATTCAACTCCCAACATTACCACAGCTGAATCCCAGGCTATCTGTGATCTGAAGGCTGACGATTCCATCGTCATTCTCCCAGCGGACAAGGGATCCATGACTGTGGGAGTATATGGCTGGGGGAGTGTGTCAGCTTTCAGACAACACTTCATACAGAGTTTGTCAAGACAATCCCATTCCTGATGTCCAGGCAGAGCTTAAACACATCCTCAGATCCTTAGGCCCCCTACAAAACCTTTCACCTGAGTCCATCAACCTCATGACCCCACTGAAACCCCGTACACCACTCTTCTACCCTACTTCCTAAGATTCAAAAACCTAATCATTGAGGCCGGCCTATTGTGGCCAGTTACCAAGCCCCCCACAGAATGAAGCTCTGCCTACGTAGACCAACACCTTCAACCCATTATGTGCAGTTTCCCATCCTTCATCGAACACACCAACCACATTCTCGATCGCCTGAAATCCTTGAGCAGCCTGTTACCTCTGGATACCATCCTTTTAACAATTGATGCTACTTCCGTAAACATCCCGCACGCCAAGGGCCTCGCTCCGATGGAGTATTTCCTTTCATGCTGACCACCTGCAACCCTACCTAAAACCTCTTTCCTTATTACCCTAGCCAGCTTCATCCTAACACACAACTTCTTCACCTTTGAGAGCCGGACATACCAGCAACTACAGGGAACAGCCATGGGAACCAGGATGGGCCCCTTGCATGCCAACTTATTTATGGGATGCTTAGAGGAAGCCTTCGTGGATACCCAAGCCTGTCATCCCAAAGTTTGGTATAGATTTATCATACTGCACACTACCTTGCACGGTATTAATATGTTCATAAACAGCGTGTGCAAATTTGCGATTCTTTAGGGGGCCAATATCTCAGATTATATTCATCTTAGAGTGAAGGGGTAAAGTGTTCTGGATAGATCTTGGCCTAGTGATCATTTGTGTGCATATTAGAAGAATGGGTATACTATAGCTATCATACAGTACATCATCAAAATTTTCAAAGTTACATACTTCCTGAGTACCATACATTCTTATGATGATATTCTCGGGGCCGTTTTTAAATTTTTTCGATGTTATCCTTTACTGAGATCCAGAGCTTGAAACTTATCATAGTTTTGCACACAATCACAAAACCCGATTTTTAGCCGTTTTGGCACCATGAATCGCAAATATCTAAATAACTAACCATAGAAAATTGTTCAAATATTTCAAATACACCCTGTAGACATTCATCTATAAACGGCATTTTTCAGTTTTCATAAATCTTAGTCCGTTAGCAAGATACAGCTGAAAAACTGCAATATTTTGCTAGAAAAAGTGTGAATTGTGCTGAAAGACGACGTTCGGACAGGTCTGAAATTACCATGCAATTTGAAAAAAGGTACTCGGCCATAAAAATTTATTTTTGTACATCTTAAAAATTGAAATCTTCGGTCGATGAAGGGGTGATTTTCGTTTTCGTTTACTTTACAGTTAATATACAGCATATTTTAAAGAGTTTGCACAGGTAAAAACAATACTGCATGGACTTCTCGTATGGTTGATTTTAGGTTACACATAGCTGCGTATGAAATGTAGATAATACATCGAAATTTTATTTAAAGTTTAGAGCAGACCGATATCTTATATGGTTCTTAAGATATCAGACTGTGAATGATAGCAAACAACAGTAATAGGTTCGAAAACGCTATTTCTGATTGTGAGGTAACATATCGTGATGAATAGGAAATAACTAAATTCTTATGTGTTTGTTGTTTAGGTGTTTATCTGGAAAATCTGTTACTTGTTTTTGGAAATGTGTATTCATTATCGCGATATGCTACAAAAATCATAATTTTTGGTATCAAAAGACCCAACTGCGTGCATTGGCAAATCTACACTTCTATTCATGACAAATCGTCGAAATTTTTTACGATGTGTTCTAATATTATGATTCCGGAGAGCTTTGAAAGTTTTTCCAATAATACTATCCATTACCGAGATCTGTAGATTCCAAGTTACCGCACATATTTAAGACATATATGCAATGTTATTAATCCCTTGATATTTCATCAACATTCACGTCTTTCAGGCCATTGGACGTGCAAAATTCATCATCGTAATAGTTGGATCAACGTGAACAACTTGAATTATCCTGAAATAGCAACATCATATAAAACTAACTTCTCAGCTGGACTCAAAAATATATACATGCTTTTTATGGAACAATATTCATAGTGTTTAACAATGTTCTTTGAAATAGTTAAGCGTGTTTGGCAATCACTTTTTAGAAAGTAAACTACTACATAGCATAACTGCCAACCTTTACAATTGGCTGTCCGTAATGATGCGCAAGACCAAAGAGGACGTGGGGCTACGGCCGTGTCCCAAGAATATTTTAAAAATGTAAGTCTGACACTGTATTCCTAAATATCTGCCACGAACCGTATAATAACTATTCTGTTTCAAAAGACTGAGGTTAGGTGGAAGAACCTAACACATTTGTATAAATACCGTGAGTGGCTTAGAAATATTCCTGTAAGTTTCAATTAACTGTCTTTACGGAAAGTTAACAGTTGCCGAAGGAACACAAAAGGGTGAAATTCCTTGCATTTTTTAAATATAAAATCCTTAGCATCTAAGGATACACAAAATGGTTCTGGATTTTAAACGACGAATGAAACCACTGAACAGAGGTGTCACAAATGGCTCATCACTCATATTTCATAGCAGCTCCACAAGACTGCTATGAAAACATGTACACGCGAGGAAGGCCAGTAAAGGCTTTTCTCTTCGGAAACGAACTGGCTAACTTCCGCCACCCAATAAAAAAACTTGGGCTGTTAAGCTTGAACCAAAGACATTATACTCATTATACACCATAGAATTTAAATAGATCTTGGGTGTGTGAGCGTGCATTTGGTAGGTGTGTAGGTGATTATAGGCAGGATTTGATCCAGATTTGTTCCAACGGAAATGCTATCTTTAACATTTCCTACAGCTTTGCTACGTACTCAGGAATGAAATAAATTACAGTAAAACCTCATTTTTACGTTCCCGGTTTTTACATTTTCCTGCCATTTACACCATTTTTTGTCAGTCCCGTCAAATTTCCTATGTTCACAATGTTAATTCGTCCTCATTTTTGCATTATCATATTTACACTTTTCCTGCATTTTACACTTTTTGAAAGCATGTTCGTGAAGAAAAAATGACGTATTCTACATAAATTGATGCTAGCATGGCGTGCCCCTTAAAGTATAGCACTTAAAAATTATTCGCAGTCAAGTTTCTTGACACTTTGCATTTAATCAAATGTATATTTCGTGTATCATTGCTGGCAGTACGTATCTAGTTGACTTACGACGCGCCGATTTGTGACGATGTAGTTCCTCTTTCCACCAGCTTCTTTGCCACAGTGGCTGGCGTGTACTCAAACAATCAGAACCAGTTGCTTTGTTGATATGAGAATAAAGAGTTGCATTGTTTTTGTGATACATATTTCTGATTCATAAAGAACGTTATCTGTCAAAGTTTGATATCATAATACCCACAACCTCAAAAAAGCAGTAATAGTGTGAGATGCCAATCCTATGCAAACATCACAAAAATACTTATGCATATGTTTGCACTCGACAACATGAATAAATTCTCTAATATTGTCGAGTGAAACATCGAAAAATACAAAAAGAACGGAACTTCAGGAGTTTTACTATGTAAATAATTAATGCCAGTAAAAGGCAGTAATTTGGAAGATGTGTTACATAGCCTGGCAGCGGCGTCCAAACGATATCTATCGAACTGGTTCAAGTTATTTTAAAGATGTTTCACATAGCCCAGCAGTGGCGTCCTCAATTATAATGAATGAAATTACATCTCAAATTTCTACTTCCCATAAAATTACCAGTTCTGCCCTGTGCTTAAAATAGTAAAAATTTGGATAACCTTTATTGTATAATAAACTTCCTGGCGAGTATTTAGATGCCTATTATGTACATATATCACAAATAAACTACGAAAATGCAAGGCTGATCCAGTAAGCACATTTTACCGTTTAAAACACTACTTCCTGCATTTTATGCATTCCTGCATTTTACACTATTTTACTGAAGTCCCTTGAAAAGTGTAAAAAGGAGGTTCTACTGTATTTATATAAAACTTTTATCGGCTATTACCAAAATGTAGATACTAACTACTCCGATTTTCTTAAAACACATCAGATCGTACAATGTCTAGTTTCCGTAATTTTTCACTAACTTCCCGTAACTCCGTAAATATGACGATAAATCTGTAACAATTACGGACAATCCGTAATAGTTGGCAGCTATGACATAGTCAACTTGGTCTGACGTTTGTACAAATGTTAAATACTACCCAGATTTTACTCACCGTTGGTTTCATGTTATATAAGCAGTACACTCTGATGTAATAGGAAGAAGACAGGAACTAGCTGAAAAATGCTCCTGCCGGAGCACAGAAGAGGCGAATATGTTCCCTGACATAAAAGTGTGGAACCAGCAGCCTCAATCCTCATTCTGACTTCCTCACCCAAAAGTTTGGCATGTGAACATATTCGTGCTTTTTATCGGCTGAATGTGAGTAGGACAGAGACAGTGCAACAAGCAGAGAGAGCCATATATGATGGATCAGAGAAAATGTCAGTTCAAGGAGAAAGGCATATGCATGGAAACAGCAGTGGGAAGCAAAATGAGATGTTGGAAGTCAAGAACAGTGGCAACAACAAACTAAGACAGATGCAGATAGTAGCAAAAGAGAAAACTGTGGGAAACAGACGAATGGAGACCATACATAAAGCACGAGCGTGCGGCTCTCCAATACTATAGCACGAAACAGTTTGTCCAATTTCTCCCATCCCCAGTACAAGCATGCTAAAGTTTTACGATCTATAAGTCAAACCCCACGCAAACCATCCCCATGGACATACGTATAAAGGAGACAATCATGATTGAACACAATGAAAGCCGACTAAGGGAGAAAGAAAAGATACTGGCAACAGGACAGAAACTGAATGGGACAACGTCAGTGGGACAGAGAGACAATGAAAGTGGCAGAAACAGACAGTGGTGAGGAATCGCGAGGGAAAGGGATGAAGACAATGAAAGTTTGACACAGACAGAAAGCGGCAGTGGGAAAGACAGCAAACAAATGGACAGAGAAATACATAGACAGTGACAGTGACAGTGAGAAGACATTGCTGACTATGACCGCTTAACTGAGCAAAAGTATTTACAAAGTTATGCGCTTAAGTCAGCGAATATGTTCCCATGCCAAAATTTTTTGTGGGAAAGTCGGAATGAGGATTGAGGCAGCTGCTTCCACACTTTTGTGTCAGAGAACATATTTGCCCTTTCTGTGCTCCGGCAGGAGCATTTTTCAGATGGTTGATGATATCTTCATGATCTGGACTCACAGTGAAGAACAACTTCATAATTTCCTTTCCAACCTCAACTCCTTTGGTCCCATCAAATTCACCTGGTCCTATTCTAAATCCCATGCGACTTTCCTCGATGTCGACCTCCGTCTATCAAATGGCCAGCTCCACACATCCGTCCACATTAAACTCACCAACAAACAATAGTACCTCCATTATGACAGCTGCCATCCATTCCATATCAAACGGTCCCTTCCCTACAGCTTAGGTCTTCGTGGCAAACGAGTCTGCACCAGTCGTGAATCCCTGAACCAGTACACCAATAACCTGAGGACAGCTTCACATACCGCAACTACCCTCCTGATCTGGTACAAAACCAAATTGCCAGGGCAACTTCCTCTTCCTCCCAAACCAAGAACCTCCGACAGAGGGACTCTAAAAGTGCCCCTCTTGTCACTGGTTACTTTTCAGGACTGGAGTGGACTCTAAATGTGGCTCTCCAGCAAGGATACGACTTGCTCAAAACATGTCCCGAAATGAGATCCATCCTTCATGACATCCTTCCCACTCCACCGAGAGTATCTTTCTTCCGCCCACCTAACCTCCATAACCTCCTAGTCCATCACTATGAAATCCCAAAACCACCTTCCCTACCCTCCCACTCCTAACCATGTAACCGCCCCTGGTGTAAGACCTGCCCTATGCATTCTCCCACCACCACTTATTCCAGTCCTGTAACCTGGAAGGCGTACACAATTAAGGGCAGAGCCACTTGCGACTGCACCCACGTGATTTATCTCCTGACATGCCTTCACTGTGACGCCTTCTATGTGGGAATGACCAGCAACAAACTATCAATTCGCATGAACGGACACAAGACAGAAAGCATTTGTTGGTAATGAGGATCACCCTGTGACTAAGCAGGCCTTGGTGCACAGCCAGCACATCTTGGCACAGTGTTACACCGTCCGGGTTATCTGGATACTTCCCACTGACACCAACTTTCAGAGCTCCGGAGATGGGAACTTGCCCTTCAACATATTCTCTCTTCCTGTTGCCCACCAGGTCCCAACCTTCGTTAGTTTGAAATTCCCACCTAACATTCTGCAACATCTTTGCCTCCAATCTCTGGACAGAACCTTTGCCTTAAAGGGGCCCTCACACGTTCAATAATATTGTCAAAGCATCAATATATTGACCGTCTGAGGGCACGTAATGACGTATTGTCAATACTTAAAATATTGACGAAAAATATTGATGGCCACAAATATATATATATATATATATATATATATATATATATATATATATATATATATATATATATATATATATCCTTCCCTTTTCCTCCCCCTTTTTTCCTCTTTTTCCTGAAGAAGCTGCCAGTGGTGGCGAAAGCTTGTATGTGTGTTTGTGTGTGATTTTATTTGTTTCTCTCGACGAGCCGGTCCTTTTGGTAAGTCATCTCTTTTCTATTTTTATTTATATATATATATATATATATATATATATATATATATATATATATATTTATTTATTTATTTATTTATTTATTTATTGAGCGTCTTAAGTCCAATACTGATGGTTTGTCAATATTCGCATTTCAGATTTTGGCACAGATTCATCAAACAGCCACAAGGCGCTAATGTGCTTTGTTTCTCACCAACGTTTATGTTCTTTTAATTCGTCCTCGTGGGTATACTGTGTAGCACTTTACTGTGCTTGTTTGGATTGGTAAAATGAGTAGACATATGTTGGTTGATTTTATCGATTGCTACCAGCGCAACGAAGTTCTGTGGAATCAGTCTTCAAAAGAATACATGGACAAACGCAAAAGAAGTGCAGCATATGAAGAGCTGCTTGCGATTTATCGGTCATGTTTTACAGAAGCAAAATGGGGAGAAAAAAAATCATTGCAGACCAGTTTAAGGAAAGAACTGAAAAACCTTGAAGAGAGCAAGTGCTCAGTCATATGATTCTGGGCTCATTCTAAAATAATTTAAAAAATCTTTTGGGTTAGTAGATTCACATGCAAAAAGTCCTCCTTTAACCACTGATGAACCCATTACCTTCTTTTCGTTGTTCACGGTTGCCTTTCTTTCGCAGCCATTGTTAAGATGATTAAAGCACATGCTTTCTGCCGGTCAGACGTGTTTACTTCACGAAATCGCGTCGCCAATTGAAAGTGATGACAATATTATTGATGGTGTGAGGACCACTGAAATGTATTGAAGGTTTGACAATATATTATTGACAATATTATTGTCAATAAGCATTGAATGTGTGAGGGCCCCTTAACTGGCATCTGTCCAACCTCTTTGCATTTTGCATATGTCTGCCTTTGTGTGTGTGTGTGTGGGGGGGGGGGGGGGGGGAGGAGGTTGTTTACCTATCCTTTTCCCCCAAGGTTTATCTTTTCTCTCTCAGGATTGGAATGACTCCCTACTCACTCCCTTAAAACTCTTATCCTTTTCTTTTCCCTCTCCTTCCCTGCTCTATCTAAGAAAGCAACCTTTGGTTACGAAAGCTCAGTTTTCTGTTTGTGTGTGTGTGTGTGTGTGTGTGTGTGTGTGTGTGTGTGTGTGTGCGCGCGCGCGCGCGTCGCGCGCGCGCGCGCGCGCGTCGCGCACCGCGTGTGTGTGTATGTATGTTTTTATTTGTGTATCAACAAACTGGTGCCCTTTCGCCTGGTAAGTCCAACTTTCTTTCGTTTTATAAATATTTTTCCGAACAGGATTGTTTTCCTTATATATTATAGAAGGAAACTTTCCTGGTGGGATAAATATGTATAAAAAATAGAAATTGGATAACTTACGCAAAGCACAGGCTCGTCAACAGATACATATAAAGAAAAACACACACACACACACACACACACACACACACACACACACACACACAGAGACAAAACAAACTTTCACAACAGTTGGTAGCTTCTTCCGGAAAAGGGGAAGGAGGGAGTGGAGAAAGGGAAGGATATGGGTTTTAAGGAAGTGGAAACGGAGTCATTCCAATCCCAGGAGTGGAAGGACTTACCTTAAGGGGAAAAAAGGAAAGGTAAACAAGTGCACACACACACCCGCACACATACACTCGCAAACACAACAAGGTAGACATTTGTAGAAAGGAAAGATGTTGGACAGAGATAACAGGTGAGGCAGAGGTTCTGTCCAGAGAACCAAGGCAAGGATGTTAAGATGGTGGGTGGGAATTTGAATTTAGCGGAGGTTGAGACCAGGTGGGCAACGGGAAGAGAGAATATGCTGAAGGGCTAGTTCGCATCTCCAGATTTCTGAAGGATTGGTGTCGGTGGGAAGTATCCAGATAACCCGAACGGTGTAACACTGTGCCAAAATGTGCTGGCCATGCACCAAGGCACGTTTAGCCACAGGGTGATCCTCATTACCAACAAACACTGTCTGCCTGTGACTGTTCTTGCAAATGGACAGTTCGCTGCTGGTCATTTCCATATAGAAGGTGTCACAGTGCAGGCATGTCAGTTGGTTTTGGGATTTCATAGGTATGGACTAAGAGGTTTCGAAGGTTAGGTGGGTGGCAGAAAGACACCCTCTGCGGAGTGGGAAGGATGTCACGAAGGATAGATCTCATTTCGGGGCAGGATTTAAGGAAGTCATATCCTTGCTGGAGAGCCACATTCAGAGTTCACTCCAGTCCCAGAAAGTATACGATGACAAGAGGGGCACTTCTGGGGTTCTCCTGTGGAAGGTTCTGGGTTTGGGGAGAAGAGGAAGTGGACTTTGCTATTTGATTTTGTACCAGATGAGGGGGCGTAGCTGGTTCAGGGCCCACAACTTATCAGGTCATTACTGCCAAGATCGGAACAGAGATTCGCTAGATCTAAAAAAATTTATAACTGCCAGAAAGGAGAGTATCAAGAGAAAGCTCAAAAAGAAGGATAAAAAAAAAAGAAGGGTTAAATATCCTTTGAGAAATTAGCCATGTTGATAAAACACAAAACTCTAGCAGCTGCTCGTGTGTCATCAGCTAAAAGTTCCTCCAGAGTTGATGGCAAATTAAGGGCTAGACGGAGATGATTAAGTATGAGACAAGACAGTAAAACATGTCGCACCATCAGCAATTCACCACAGGAGCACAGCGGTGCAGGGTCAGCGATTAGCAAATGACGGTGGCTGAATCAGAAGTGACCGATTCTCAACCAGGCCAGGATGACCACCTCTTGCCGAGAGGGGCATGAGGAGATCCTCCAAGCCGTCGGGATCGGTTTTACGGTTCTCAGTTTATTGTCGTGGAGTGAGAACCACGAACTGTGACAGGACGACACAATACACTGGCGAAGAACCCATTTAATATCGTCTGATGGGATGCAAAAAGTAGCCATGCGAGGCAAAAGAGTTGCTGCCTTGGCTGCAATGTCGGCAGTCTCATTCCCGGGCACGCCCACATGGCCAGGGACCCACAGAAAACAAACGTAACAGCCATTATCTGCTAGCAACTGAAGGGAGCATTGGATTTGATACATGACAGGATGGGTTGAGAAAGTGTCCCTAAGGCTCTGCAGGGCACTAAAGGAGTCGGAGCAGATGGCATAAAAGGCATTGCAGCGACAGCAGATGTATAAAACAGCCCGTGGAGGGCAAAAAGTCCAGCCGTGAAATTTGAGCATCAGTCAGGGAGCTTGTATTGAAACAGGTCGTCCCCGACAACGAAGGCAGATCCAACACTGTCGGTGCTCTTGGAACCATCAGTGTAAATAAATGTGGCATTATCGAACCGCGAACAGAGTTTGACAAGCCTCGAGTGATTACCAAATCTGGAGTGCTCTCCTTGCGGAGCAAACTAAGTTCAAGCTGGGTGTGAACCTGGGCCTGATGCCATGGTAGCAATGGGCTCTCGCTCAACCAAAAGGTGGAAGGAAGGGTGAAATCGAGCTGCTGAAGCAGGCGGCGACACCAAACTCCAAGTGGAAGCAAGGCTATTGCAGACAACCGATATTGGCGATCGAGGGAGTCATTGAAGAATAATGGTTAAGATGGATGGTTGGGCATCAACAGCAGTTGGCATGCGTACTGACACAAGAGTATGTCACGCCGAGAGGTCAAGGGTAATACAGCAGCTTCGGCATAAAGACTTCCAACAGGGCTGATATAAAATGCACTGGTCGCCAGGCATAATCCCTGATGGTGAATGGAGTTGAGATGGCGGAGAAGAGACGGCCCTGCAGAAGAGTATACAAAGCTTTCTTAGTCCAACTTTGACTGAATAATGGCCCGGTAAAGTTGAAGCAGGACGTTACAATCCACTCCCCATAATTGATACAATTCTCCAACATTGGATGGCAATGGACGGTGCATAAAGAACGTCGCCGGGCTCTAAGAGCGTCACAGCAGGCTGGAGTCCACCAAGGGACCAGGACGCGACGTGGAGAAGAGGATGTACGAGGTATGGAATGTTCGCCAGCGGTGAGAATAACCTCTGTGAGTATTCGACCTGACTGTTACAGCTGGGAAAATTCTGATCGTGAAAAAACAGCCATGAAAGAATAAAGCCCCCAGTCAGCTTTAGAGATGTTCCTACTGGTGGGACGAGGAGATGGGGTATGATGCAGAAGGTGGATTACACAAGGGAAATGATCACTCGAGTACATGTCAGAAAGTGCACACCATCGAACCAAAGCGCAAGCTGAGAAGGGCATATCGCAAGGTCTAAGTGGCAATAAGTATGTGTTGTGACGGAAAGGTAGGTTGGTGCAGTGCACCAGTGTTGAGGCAGACAAGATTGAGGTGGTAGGAAAGGTCCGCTAAAAGGGAGCCTCTCTGACAAGGTGCTGGAGAGCCCCATAGGGGGTGGTGGGCATTGAAGTCTCCTACCAATATGAAAGGTGAAGGGAGCTGGTCAACGAGGTGTAGCACACCTGCCCTAGTAAGGGCAGGCGACAATGACGAATAGATACTACAGAGAGAAAAGGAAAAGGTGGAGAGAGTGATGCGGACAGCAACTGCCTCTAGGTGTGTATGCAATGAAATGGGATGGTAATAGACATCATTCCAAATGAGCATCAGAACCCCTCCATGGGCTGGAGTACCTTCCACAGGGGGTAGGTCGAAACGCACAGAGGTGTAAGGGGGATAGTCTGCATGATCACATGGATGTAACTTAGTTTCTTGGAGACAAACTAGAAGCGGACAGTTCAATCGAAGGAGTAGTTTTAATTCCTCCCGATTGGAACAAATGCCGCGAATATTCCATTCAAGGAGCGCCATGATAAAAAATGAGAGACAAGAACTGCTGAGGACCGGACTTCAAGGGAGCACTGTTATCCCTATCTAGAGGCAGAGAATTGTGTTCCATGGGTTCAACCGACATGTTTGCCACCTCCTCAAGTTGATCAGGAGGGGCATCTTCCACCACCGGTAAATGGCTGGGTGCCCGGCTGCCAGAGCGTCCTGGTGAAACAGAAGATAGCCGAGGCCGGCAACTGTTGGATGGCGTGACCGAAGAGTCACGCCGCAGCGGGGAAGGATGGGGGCTGTTCTTTTTGTGAGCCTTCTTAGAGGCATGAAGAGTAGAAGAAGTGGTTGACGGTTGAGAAGATGAAGTTTTTAGGAAATCGTCACGAACGGGTTCTTTTTTAGAATCCCGGTCAGCGGATTTAGGTACCCGGGATGTGTGGGAACTGGTCGATGAATCCACTGTAGAAGGGGCAGAAGGGATCAGAGAGGTGGAACGAGCAATTTTCGGGCTAGCCAATTTGACAACAGTGTCACAGAAGGTGAAATCGCTGGTCTGCGTGCCTACCTCCTTAGTTGGTCGAGGTGAGGACCTGGCTGTAAGTACCTGATAGGAGTACAGCGGACTTCCTACTCGCTAATAACTTCCGAGCAGCATAGGTTGAAACCTTTTCCTTGATGCAAATCTCCTGGATGACCTGGTTGTCTTTATAGTCGGGGCAGTCCCGGGAAGAAGCAGCATGGTCACCCATGCAATTAATGCAGCGAGGGGATAGAGGTGGACATTCACCCTCATGGACGTCCCTGCCACAGCTGGCGCACTTGGCTGCATTAGGACAAGATTTACTGGTATGATTAAATCTCTGGCAGTGGTAGTAGCATTTAGGATTGAGTATATATGGGCGAACGGAAATGACTTCGTAGACCACTTTCACCTTAGATGGTAGGTCAACCCTGTCAACAGTCAAGAAGACAGTACAAGTCAGCAAGAGATCATTGTAAACTTTTTCATAAGGCGATGAACAGCTGTAACTCCCTGATCGGACACATAGTTGAGTATACACTCTTCAGATAACCCATCCAGAGATCTTGTGAAGACTATCCCCCGCGAGGAGTTGAGGGTGCAGTGAGGCTCCACTTTTACAGGAAAAGTATGCAAAGCGTAGCCCGGAGTAAGTTCTGTACCTGAAAGGCATTCTCAGTTTCAAGCAACAAGGTCCCATTGCGCTGTCTGGAGCAGGTCTTCAAGAGACCTGCAATCGCATCGACACCCTTCTGAATAAGAAAAGGATTTACAGAAGAAAAATCCTGACCATCAGTACGAGATACTACGAGGAACTTGGGAATGTTAGGCAAGACTTTCTTTGACTGAGATTCGTCATGTTTCCATTTTTGGGCCAGGGTTATAGAAGATTTTGGAAGGTTTCATAGCGGAAGTGTCCCCCATGATTACCGGCGTCTCCGATGGTGCGCTCCTTCCTTGTGGGGGCCCTCACTGAGGGCGCACCCGCCTTAGGTAGGTGACTGTTCGCACCTCAGGTCACTCCTCCCGAGTGCGGACGGAAGGACCAATCGGCACGTTCGGAAGGTACCAGTTCGAGTAATCACCCCTCCCTGGGCCCGGCCTTTACCGGGTGGTACGTACGCCCCCTACATGTCTACCCGGGGCAGGGAGTTATGCCTTACCGCGTCACCGGCTACGCAGAGCCTGGGTTGACTTTCAAACACGCACAGGGAGGAAAGAAGAGAGGAAGGAGAGAAACGGATGGAGGGAGAATCTCAAACATTGAGGTAGAGATTAAAGGGGTGGTTTCAGGACAAGGAGAAAGGAGCTAGAGGGGAAGGAGAAGGAACAGGAAAGGAAGAGGACCAAGAAAAAGTCTCGGAGCAAGAGAAAAAGAAACCTTTGACTAAAGGAAAACGCCCATCTCTGAGCGAAGGCACAAACTGGGATGGGGGGGGGGGGGCAGTGGGAAGTGGCCTGGGACAGAAGAAAGGCCGCATCAGCTCGGGGCCCCGTGCACGCCACACACATACCCACAAAAGAGCTGTGGGACCCCTGGGGGGATCCCATAAATAAGTTTGCATACAAGGGAGCTATCCTGCTTCCCATGGTTGTTCCATTTAGTAGTTGGTATGTCTGGCCTTCAAAGGTGAAGAAGTTGTGGGTTAGGAAAGCTGGCAAGCGTATTAAGGAAAGACGTTTTAGGTAGGGCTGCAGGTGGTTGGCATGAAAGGAAATACTCCATCACAGTGCGGCCCTGGGCGTGCAGGATGTTTGTACAAAAGGAAGTAACATCAATGGTTACAAGGATGGTTTCCGGAGGTAACAAGTTGGGTGGTTGGTGTCTTTGATGAAGGATGGGAGACTGCACATAATGGGTTGAAGGTGTTGGTCTATGTAGGCAGAGCTTTGTTTTGTGGGGGCTTGGTAACTGGCCACAATGGGCCGGTCTGGATGATAGGTTTGTGAATCTTAGGAAGTAGGTGGAAGGGTGGGGTGCGGGGTATCTGTGGAGTCATGAGCTTGATGGACTCAGATGAAGGGTTTAGTAGGGGGCTTAAGGATCTGACGATTCCTTTAAGCTCTGCCTGGACATCAGGAATGGGATTGTCTTGACAAACTTTGTATGTAGTGTTGTCTGATAGCTGATGCAGTCCCTCAGCCACATACTCTCACTGAACAAATACCACAGTCGTGAATCTCTTGTTAGCCAGGAGAATAATGATGGAATGGTCAGCCTTCAGATGACAGATAGCTCAGGATTCAGCTGCGATATTGTTGGGAGTTGGATTAAGGTTTTTCAGGAAAGACTGAGAGGCAAGTTTGGAAGTGAGAAATTCCTGGAAGGTTTGAAGAGGATGATTTTGAGGAAGAGAGGGTGGGTCTCGCTGTGACGGAGGACGGAACTGTTCCAGGCAGGGCAATCTGAGTGATGTCTTGGGGAAGGAGTAGGATTATTTTTCTTTATGGCAAAATGATATGTCCAGCAAAGACTACGAGTATAGGATAGTAAATCTTTGACAAGGGCTGTTTGGTTGAATTTGGGAATAGGGCTAAAAGTGAGGCTTTTGGATAGGACAAAGGTTTAGAAGAGAGGTTGACCAGTGAATTGGGATGTTGTAGTTCCAGATTGTGTGCATTACTCCAGTCCCGTAACCCGGGAGGTGTATATGATCTAGGGCATAGCCACTTGCAATAGCACCCATGTGATTTACCAACTGACATGCCTGCACTGTGAAGCGTTCTATGTGGGAATGACCAGCAACAAACTGTCCATTCGCATGAACGGTCACAGGCAAACTGTGTTTGTTGATAATGAGGATCATCCTGTGGCTAAGCATGCCTTGGTCCACAGCCAGAACATCTCATCTCATCTCATGACACCGTCCGGGTTATCTGGATACTTCCCACCGACACCAATCTTTCAGAACTCCAGAGATGGAATGTTGCCCTTCAGCATATTCTCTCTCCCCATTGCCCACCTGGTATCAACCTCTGCTAAATTCAAATTCCCGCCCACCATTTCTGTAACATCTTTGCCTCAAATTGTATCTCTGTCCAACTTCTGTGCTTTCCTCAAATGTCTGCCTTGGTGTGCGCGTGCGTGCGTGTGCGTGTGCGCCCTTGTTTACCTTTCCTTTTTTGCCCTTAGGTAAGTCCTTCCACTCCCGGGATTGGAATGACTCCTCATCCACTCCCTTAAAACCCACGTCCTTCCCTTTCTCGCCTCCTTCCTTCCTCTTTTCTCAATGAAGTGGCCAATGGTTGCGAAAGTTTGAATCTTTGTGTATGTGTGTGTTTTTATTTGTGTTTTTGTATCTGTCAACGAGCCTGTGCTTTGGGTAAGTAAACAATCTCTATCTTTTTATACGTATTTTTACCACCAGGGAAGTGGGCTTTATAGCCAAATACAATTATAATTAGAAATTGCCAGTAAATCTGCAGCTTCTCTGACATGACATCAAAAACTATACTATTCCGACAATGGCTGTGTGGCTCTGTGACAATAATACAGTTACTCCCCAGCCACAGTGCCGCACAGTTCTTAAGATTGTTGCATGTCTCGTTGACAGGTTTAGTTTGATATTGATCATAAGCACAGTTGGTCTCACTCTGCATTCTAATGTTAAGTGAAATTGTGTTGAACTAATACAGTAAAATAATCCATTATGGCTTCTCAAATGAAATTGCATATATGGACATACTTTGAGGACGATGAAAATAATCCAAAAACTGTTGTGTGCAAATTGTGTGAAATAAAAATTTGTGATGGTGGTGTTGAAAAGAAGGCTACTACATCAGGAATGATAAATCATTAGAAAAACAGACACAGCAATGAACATCAAAAGTTGAAGCTTACGCTTCCAGAAGGGCAAGAAGATTTAAGTAAACCATCGCTTTCAAAAAAGCACTTCAGCCTTGAACAACGTGCTGAAATATGTAAATCATGGGATATTAATGATCCTAGGGCTAAAAACTACAATCTCTTATTTGCTGCAATGATAGTGCTCGACAATGAGGCAGTAAATGTAGACGAAAGGCCTGGTTAATAGCACTTTGTTACGGTATAAAATACCAAGCCATTCCTACATCTCAGACTACATAATTCCCAAGATATAAGGTAGCAGAGACAATTAAAATATTACTTATAAAGATGTATTATATTTCCATAACATGTGGATGTGTTTGCATAATCAAAACAGTTAAGTTTTATTGAACATTTAATTGATCATGAATTTAATGTCAAATATGTGGTATTGAGTATCAAGCATTTTGAGGGACAACATGCAGCACAAAACATATCAATAACTTCACAAGAAATTGGAAGTTCACGGGACATCGAAATGGCAAACATTCATGTTGTTATTCATGACAATGGTTAGACTACAGTAAGAGCTGTTAATAATGCAGAGTTGGCCTCTGTATTGTTTCATTCACACTGTTTAATTAACAATTGTCTGAAGGCTCAGTCAAATGTGGTTCAAATGACAGCATCAAGTATAAGAATCTTTACTCATTTTAATCATTGTGGCACTGCACAGAAAAATATGCATTCTATAAAAAAAACATTTGGATTTTCTTCACTATGAATTGGTGCAAGATGTCAGTATGCAATGGATTTCCACTAATTATATGCTTGCAAGGCTAATGCAACAAAAACGGGTCATTTCTCTCTATCTCATAGACTGCAATATTGTCAATGTGATGACTGCACAATGGGAGCAACTTTTGAAATTATTACAACTATTTGAGGAGCTATAGTTTGTGTCATATAAGAAGGTGCTTCCGTGCATAGAGGCGGAGTGATAAGGAAAGCACGCAGCAGAGGAGCTACGGCTAAGCGCCAACAATTGCACCTGAGGTAGAAGCATTGCGTAACTCAGGGCCAGCCACATGCCTACAGAATGAACATTATTGGCTGTCATTGTGGTAATGGAGGGGGATGTGCAGAATGACTGAAAACTGTGCCGCCTTCATAGGCGACGCCGACAATAACAAGAACTACAAGTTCTGGATATGTGATGTGCTACAAAGAGAAGAAGTAAGACAATATATTTTGATTGAAATCAGGAACAGCAGTGAAACAAGCCGTTGCGATATAGCGAATATGTCCCCTACTCAGGCCAAGACGATGTGAACCAAAGAAGAGATTGATTTGATATGATATCTAGTTTTTTTGCTATTCATGACCGACTCTGACGTTCTCGCTATTCATGACCGACTCTGACGTTCTCGCTATTCATGACCGACTCTGACGTTCTCGCTATTCATGACCGACTCTGACGTTCTCGCTATTCATGACCGACTCTGACGTTCTCGCTATTCATGACCGACTCTGACGTTCTCGCTATTCATGACCGACTCTGACGTTCTCGCTATTCATGACCGACTCTGACGTTCTCGCTATTCATGACCGACTCTGACGTTCTCGCTATTCATGACCGACTCTGACGTTCTCGCTATTCATGACCGACTCTGACGTTCTCGCTATTCATGGCTCTTAAGTTGATTATGTACCTATGACTAATTTAATTATCATAAGAAAAATATCCAGCTCCATGAAAAACAGACATTGCCGAGGTGGGGTGGCTCGCGTGCCTCAACGATACAAATAGCCGTACTGTCGGTACAACCAGAACAGAGGGGTATCTGTGGAGAGGCCAGACAAATGTGTGGTTCCTGAAGAGGGGCAGTAGCCTTTTCAATAGTTACAGGGACAACAGCCTGGATGATTGACTGACCTGGCCTTTTAACATCAGCTGATGTGACTTTGCCACACAGCTACTGCGAACGGCTGAAAGCAAGGGGAAACTACAGCCGTTACTTTTCCCAACGACATGCAGCTCTACTGTATGAATATATGATGATGACTTCCTCTCGATTAAAATATTCGGATCTTTGGGCGGGGACTACTCAGGAGGATGTGATCATCAGGAAAGACAATACTGGCATTCTATGGATTGGAGCATGGAATATTAGATCCCTTAATCGGGTAGGTAGGTAAAAAAATTTAAAAAGGGTAATGGATAGGCTGAAGTTAGATATAGTGGGGATTAGTGAAGTTCGGTTAATATATGAAAAGGATTTCTGGTCAGGCAAGTACAGGATTATAAATACAAAATCAGTTAGGGGTATTACAGGAGTAGGTCTGATAATGAATACAAAAATAAGAATGTGGGTAAACTACTACGAGAAGTGCAGTGATTGCATTATCATAGTCAAAATAGATAAAAAGCCAACACTGATGACAATAGTACAAGTTTATATGCCCACTAGCTCTGCCGATGATGAAGAAACCTAAGAAATGTATGAGGAGGTAAAGGAAATTATTCAGGCAATTAAGGGAGAAGAAAACTTAATTGTGATGGGAAACTGGAATTCGGTAGCAGGGAAAGGAAGGGAAGGAAAAATAGTAGGTGAATATGGACTGGGCAAAAGGAATGAAAGAGGAGATCGCCTGGTAGAATTTTTCACACGAAACATAATTTAATCATAAACACTTGGTTTAATAATCATGAAAGTAGGTTGAATACTTGGAAGAGACCAGGAGATACTGGAAGGTACCAGATAGATTTTATAATGTTAAGACATACATTTCGGAACCAGATTTTAAACTGTAAGACATACCCATTGGCAGATAGAGACTCTGACCATAACTTATTGGTCATGAACTGTAGGCTAAAACTGAAAAATAAACTGCAAAAAGGTAGGAAAATAAGGAGATGGGACCTGGATAAATTGAAGGAACCTGAAGTTCTTAAGAATTTCAGAGGGAGCTTTAGGCAACAATTGACAGAAACGAGGGAAAATCTAACAGTAGAAGAGGAATGGGTAGCACTGAGAGATGAAATAGTGAAGGCAGCAGAGGACAAAATAGGTAGGAAGGCAAGACCTACAAAACATCCTTGGATATCACACGATATACTAAATACAATTCATGAAAGGAGAAAATATAAAAATGCAGTAAATGAAACAGGCAAAATGAAGTACATATGACAGAAATGAGATTGTCAGGAAGTGTAAAATAGCTAAGCAGGAGTGGCTAGAAGCAAATGCAAGTTTGTAGAAGAATGTACAAATAGGGGAAAAAGAGACACTGCCTACAGGAAAATAAAAGTAACATTTGAAGACAAGAAAAGCAGCTGTATGAATATAAAGAACTCTGATGAAAAACTGAGATGGAAAGCTGAAAGGTGGAAAGAGTATATATAGTGGCTCTACAAAGGATTTGAAATTAAATACAATATTGTAGGAAGGGAAGAGAATGTAGATGAAGATGAAATACGAGATACTATACTGAGAGAAGAATTTGACATAGCACTTAATGATTTAGATGGAACCAAGGCACCTGGAGTGGACAACATTACCTCAGAATTACTCAAGACTCGGGGACAGCCAGCCATGGCAAAACTATTTCATCTGGTTCGTAAAATGTATGAGACAGGGGAAATACCCTCAGACTTTAAGAAAAATGTAATAATCCCCATTCCAAAGAAAGCAGATGCAGACAGGTGTGAAAATTACAGAGTCATCAGTCTAATAAGTCATGGCTGCAAAATTTTAACACAAATTATTTACAGAAGGATGGAAAAGCTGGTACAAGCCAACCTTGGGAAAGACCAGTTTGGATTCAGGAGAAATCTAGGAACACGGGAAGCAATCCTGACATTACAGCTAATCTTAGAAGCTAGATTAGGAAAGGCAAACCTACAGTTCTATCTTTTGTAGATTTGGAGAAAGCATTTGACGATGTTGACTGGAATACACTCTTTCAAATTCTGAAATTGGCAGGAGTAAAATATAGGGAACGGAAGGTTATTTACAACTTGTACAAAAATCAGACAGCAGTTATCAGAGTAGAAGGGCATGAAAGGGATGCAGAGGTTGGGAATTCCCAACGTTATTCAATTTGTACATTGAGAAAGCTATAAAGGAAAGCAAGGAGAAATTTGGAGAAGAAAACAAAGTTCAGGGTGAAGAAATAAAGCCTTGCGGTTTACTGATGACATTGCAATTCTGTCAGAGACAGCTAGGGACCTGAAGGAGCAATTGAACGGAAAGGGCAGTGTTTTGAAAGGAACATATAAGATGAACATTAACAAGAGCAAAACAAGGGTTATGGAATGCAGTATTAGGAAGTCAGGCAATGCTGAAGGAATTAAATGAGGTAACGAATCAATAAAGGTGGTAGACGAGTTTTGTTACTTGGGCAGTAAAATAACATACGATGGTTGCAATACAGAGGATATAAAATGCAGAATGGCAATGGGGAGAAAAGCGTTCTTAAAAAAGGTAAATCTGTTAACATCAAATATTAATTTAAGCATAAGGAAGTCCTTTCTGAAGGCATTTGTGTGGAGTGTTGCCTTGTATGGGAGTGAAACATGGACAATAAAGAGTGCAGACAGAAAGAGGATAGAGGCTTTTGAAATGTGGTGTTACAGAAGAATGCTGAAGATTAGGTGGGTGGATCACATTACTAATGAGGAGGTACTGATCAGAATTGGGAATAAAAGGATTTTATGGCATACCTTGACCAACAGAAGGGATCACTTGGTAGGACACATTCTTAGACATCAAGGAATTGTGAATTTAGTGTTGGAGGGAAGTGTGTGGAGTACAAATTGCAGAGGGAGACCAAGAGATGAATATAGTGAGCAAATTCAAATGTATGTAAAAACCACAACCACAACAACAACAACAACAACAACAACAACAACAATAAGAAACATACATTATTATTATTATAATAAAATAAATGAGTAATAAAGCAAAGCTGGCAAAATGGAGTAGCCTACAGACAATGTAAGAAATGAAATAGACATGAAGTGCAAAATGGCTAAGCAAATGTGTGTTAAAAGGTAGGTTTTAGTAGGACAAAACAGCGATGTAATCAGTCCCCCATTCCATCACTGGGCATTACAAGATGATGTATAAATGGGGGGGGGGGGGGGGGACAGGGTTTGAAATAGTAAAGGGGAGGAAAATTCCACTCATGCAGTAAAAGCTTAAAGCTGACAAGAGAGAACACAAAATGGGCCGATTACACAGAAACACCCAATAACGAAATAAAATAAAACAACAAAGCCTGTATCTATGGTTGACTGACTATGAGATCGAAAAGAGAAAGGGTCAACCACATGGAAACACACAGAAATCTCCAATCAGAGGACATGAGAAAAACAGGCATACTGAAGCAAAGCTTTGAAGAGACTGGTAAAAACCACTGTCACAAATAAAACTTTAAACTGAATTAGCCATTCTGGCATCCTCACATAGAACAGATGACAAAACTGCAGGAACCCACAAAGCGGCTAAAAGAGGGCAGTCCAGCAAAATGTGGGCTAGCGTCAAGCAGGAACCACAGCGACACTGGGTTAGGTCCTCACCACGGAGGAGATGGCCATGTGTGAGCCATGTATTGGCCAATGTGAAGCCGGCATAAGACCACAGAGTCCTGGTGAGAGGCCAGCATGGAGGAATGCCACACAACCATGGTCTCCTTTACAGCACAAAGTTTGTTGTGCATGGTCAGGGTTCAGCATGCAGTACCCCAAAGCTTATAAATCTGATTGTGCAACACTGACCGGAGATCAGAAGCCAGGAGGCCAATCTCCAGAACAGACATATCAACAGCCTGTTTTGCCAACCTATCGGCACGTTCATTGCCCGGGATACGTGACTCCGAGACAAGAGGAACACCACTGATTGACCAGAACGGTTAAGAGCAAAAAGGGTCTCCTGTATACTTAACATCAGGGGAGAGCACGGGTCGCACTGATCAGAGAAAAGCAGTTAATGGTTTGGGTGGCCTGGCAAGCTATGCACATAGGCTGCGAGCAGTTATCGGCAGTGTACTCGCATAGGTGGGACCCCATCCTCTCCACAAGTAAACTGTCCACAGGGCTGGTACAGGAGGCACCAGTTGCAATGCGAACCCAACAGTTGTGAATGGGGTCCAGCAAGTGCAGTGCTGAAGGTGATGCAGAACCATAGGCAAGGCACCCAAAATTGAGACGGGTGTCCCCCAGAGCTTTATATAGGTTGAGTGATCAAAACCTCAGGTTGTATGACCCAAGTGGCGGAGAACATTAAGATGGCGGCAGCACTTCCATTTCAGCTGACAGATGTCCTTATCCTTATCAGCCAGGAGTGAAAGACATGCCATAAAAGCTATGGGTTCCACTACATCAAGTAAGTGGTCGTCAAGATAAAATTCAGGTTGGTGGTGAACCATCTGATGCAGACAGAAATGCATAACACTTGTCTTGGCAGCAGAAAACTGGAAGCCATGGGCAAGAGCCCAGGACTGCACCTTCTGAATGGCTCCCTGCAATATGCATTCAGCAACTTCGGTGCTGGAGGAACTAAAAGCGATACATAAAATACTAGAGGGAAGGAGATACTGCTGTCACTAAGCCATTAATGGCTACTAACGATAACTGGACACTCAAGACATAGCCCTGTGGAACTCCATTCTCTTGAACATGAAAGGTGTATGGACAGTTACAAAATATATATATATATTTTCCTTATTTTTATATATATATATAAATTGGAAGCCCCAGACAACCCACCTATGGTTTGTTGGGATAGGGGGACCAAAATGCTAAGGTTACCGCCCCCCCCCCCCCCCCTGGTGGGGAGCTGAAGGGAAAGGAAAGGAAATTCAGTCCAGGGAGGAAAACCCCACCCATGTAATGTGAAAGTATGCGGTCATGTTATGTCATGGCATATGGCTTCGACAAATAAAAAAAAAATACGGCTAGCTGGTGGTGATGTTGAGAGAATGCTGTCCGGATGGCAGACTCAAGGTGGACTAAGTTATCGAGGGTCAAGCGCTCCTCACAGAAACTACCTTGACATAGAGCCAGCAGGCCCTGAGATTCAAGGAGTCAACACAACCTGCAGTGTGCCATGCATTCTAGCAGTTTGCAGAGTACATTGGTAATGCTGATGGGCTGATAGCTGTCCACATCTAGCGGGTCTTTACCTGGCTTAAGCACTGGAACAATGGTTCTTTCTTGCCACTGTGATGGGAAGATACCATCGCTCCAGATGTGATTAAACAATTCTAGAAAATGTCACTTCTAATCTTCAGAAAGATGTTTTCACATCCGATTGTGAATTCTGTCTGGCCCAGTGGTGGAGTCAGCACAATGGGCAAGGGCACTGAGAAGCTCCCACTCACTAAATGGAGTGTTATACACCTCAGGTGACATGAGGTAAATGACAGGTGTTTGCATCCCACCCGCTGTTTGAATGTACAGAAGGCGGATTGATAATAGTGCGATGCAGCTGCGCGAGAGTAGTGTTCGGAAAAGCCTCGGCAATGGCACCTTGATCTGTACAGACAATCGCACAGAAACACCCAACAGTGAAAGGAAGGGAAAAAAAAGCCGATGTCTGTGGTTGAACAACCATGAGATTAAAAAGAGGAAGGATCAACCATGTGGACACACAAGGAAGCCTCCAATCAGAGGACACAAGACAAGGGGAACATAGATGGTGGCCTGAAGAAAAGCTTCACAGAGAACGATAAAAAACCCCAGCACAAATAAAACTTAGTGACACTGGTGCGAGTCCTCACAACGAAGTAGTTAGCCATGTGTGGAATGCCACGGAGGAATGCCACACAGCCATAGTGTACTTTACAGCCCGAAGTTTGTTGGGCATGGTCAAGGTACGCCACTCGGTATCCCAAAGATTAGAAACCTGATGGCGCAACACTGACCAGAGATCTGAAGATGTTAGGCCGATATCCAGAACAAACTAATGGACAGCCTGTTGGCACATTCATTGTCTGGAAAACCAACACGAGCCGGAGACCAGATAAACACCACTCTGATCAGCTGGACTGTTTAAGGGTTGAAAGGGTCTCCTGTATGGCTAAAACCAGAGTAGAACATTGGTAGCACTGGTCCAGAGCTCAAAGGCTGCTCAGGGAGTCACTGTAGATAAGGAAAGACTCACCTGAGCAGGACTGTACATGCTGGAGATCTCGGTAAATGGCCAGCAAAGATTGTTGTTCGATATGATCACCATGAGCGTATGCAAAGCCAAAGCGGCCCATGATCAGTGAACCATCCGTGTAAACCATGTCATATCCGGTGAACACAGCTACGACAGCAAAAAAACTGCCAGCGAAGTGCCTCAGGGAGAACTGAGTCTTTGGGTTCATGGGCCAAGTCCAGCCGAGTACACAGCCTTGGCATGCACCACGGAAGTGTACTTGCATGGACCCAATGTGGAGATTGAACAGTGAAAGACTCAAGTTCCAACACAAGGGACTGGACACAAAAGGCAATTGTACGATCTGATCTGGGTCGCTTGTGTTGGAGATGGACAACCACGTCAGAGAACAGCAGACAATGGTTTGGGTGTCCTGACAAGCTGTGCACATAGGCTGTGAGCAGTTGTTGGTGGCGGGCCCACAAAGGTGGGGCACCGGCCTCCACAAGGCTGGTATGGTAGGCACCAGTCGCAATGAGGACCCCAGAGTTGTGAATGGAGTCCAGTAAGCACAATGTCGAAGGTGACTCAAAACCATGGGCAAGACACCCAAAATGGAGATGGACTGCACCAGCACTTTACATAGCCACAACAGTGTGGAGCCATCAGCACTACAGGTTGTATGACCAAGGTGGCGATGAACGTTTAGATGGCGCAAGCACTTCTGTTTCAGCTGATGGATGTGGGGATTCCAATCAACCAGGAGTCAAAGACCAGCAGTAGAAGCTATGAGATCCCACTACATCAAGTGAGTGGTAGTCAAGATAAAGTTCGGCTTGGTGGTTAAACGTCTTTCACCAATGATGTGCATAACACTTGTCTTGGCGGCAAAAAACTGGAAGCCATAGGCAAGAGCCCAGGATTGTGCCTTCCGAATAGGTCCCTACAATCTGTGTTCAGCAACTTGGGTGCTGGAAGAGCTAAAAGAGATATAGAAGTCATCAACATAGAAGGAAGGGGATACTGATAACCCAACTGCTGTCACTAGGCCATTAATGGCAACTAAAAATAACAGGACACTCAAAACAGAGCCCTGTGGAACCCCATTCTCTTGAACATGAGAGGTGCTACAGCATGCACCAACTTTAACACAAAAGGTATGGATGGCTAAAAAGTTGTGGGGTTTTTTTTTTTTTTTTTTTTTTTTTTTTTAATCTGAAGCGAGCCCCAGAGCCCCCACCCATGTAACATAGTATGTGGTGTTGCTAGGGTTGTATTATGTGCTTGGGCATATAAAAAAAGACCACTACAATACGTTGGCACCTGGAAAAGGATGTATGGATGGTGTACTCTAGGTACACCAGTTTATCGGTAGTAGAGCGACCCTGGCGGAAACCGCCGTGGCATGCAGCAAGTAAGCCTCGAGTCTCAAGAATCCAAAAAAAAAAAACAACCTCAGAATGACCATACATTCCAACAACCTACAGGGAGCATTGGTTAGGTTAATGGGTCGATAGCTATCCACATGAAGAGGGTTCTTCCCAGGTTTGATCACCAGGATGATGATGATGATGATGATCTCCCACCATAGTGATGGGAAAACATCACACCAGATGTGATTGCTGAGAGCGAGGAGATTACACTGGCTTTCTGCTGAGAGGTGTGTCAGCATTTGGGTATGGATGCTATCAGGCCCAGGGGCAGTTGTTGTGTTGTTGTTGGTTTTTGAGGGGACTAAACAGCTAGGTCATCAGTCCCCTGTTACTAGCTGAGAGTCCACTGTCAATAACGAAAAGTAAAACAAAGCTCTAGAACTGGTCATGCACATAAGGGACAGGTTGACAATGGACAAACCACTGATAACTTAAAACGAAGACACACAGAATCGGTAAAAGAAAGTCAGGAATAAAACTGGATAGCAGAGTACCTTGGCTGGCTGATCACAAAGAAAAAACAGGATGAGCCAGCCATACTGCACACACTAAGAACCCCTAAGGGTGTGAAAAGATAAAAAGCTGGATTGGTGGTGGCCTAAGATATCAGGCCACAGCATCCGTTAGATAGAGTCATAAAAACCAGAAGCGCGGATAAAACTTAAAACTGCGTTAGTCATAGAGGCGTGTCCTAAAGCTAATGATACCGCGTCTGGGATATTAAGAGATTGCCACAAGTCGGCTAAAAGCGGACAGTCCATCAAAAGATGGGCCACTGTCAACACAGTGCCACATCGACACACGGGTGGAGCCTCGCGCCGAAGGAGATACCCATGGGTTAACCACGTATGTCCAATTCGAAGGCGACAGAGGACAAGATTTCCACAAAGCTGTGGACAGCTTCACTGCCCGAAGCTTATTCGGTGCATTCGCCGTAGCCCACTCGGTGCCCCAAGCCTCTCGCACCTTCCGGTGCAACACCACTTTAACATCCCGTTCCGTGACACCAATAGTGAGATGTGGTCCCATAGTGGCCTGCTTGGCCAATCGATCAACATGTTCATTCACTGGTATGCTAACATGGCCCGGGGTCCACACAAAGACCACAGAACGGCCTGATTGGCATAGGGAGTGAACAGTATCCTGGATCGACCGCACTATTGGGCGCCGAGAGAAACACTGGTTGATCGCTTGTAAGCCACTCAGGGAGTCAGTACAGATGACGAACGACCCCTTGGGGCAGGCTTTGAGATATGGTAGAGCTCTGAGAATGGTGACCAGCTCGGCAGAGAATATGCTACTCCCACAGGGCAGAGAATGCTGTTCCACGTGGTTGTGATGTAGAAACGCATACCCAGCACGGCCACCCACTACGGAACCATCTGTGTAAATAACGTCTGCGACACGGAACGACTCTAGCACTTGCTGAAACTGGTGACAGATGTATGGTAGAAACAGAGGCCTTCGACGCATGGGAATGGACCAAGGACGGGTGTGCAAGGAATAGTGGAAGGTGGTAGGTAGAGGATAGGATGCGAGAGACTAAAGAAGGATATGGACACGGACCGAGATCAGGTAACCCGACCTGGGCCGCCGTGGAGGGATAGGTAGTGCAGCGTCTGGAAAAAGGAGCCGGCGGTTCGGGTGGAAGGGCGAGGCGCTGTACCATGCGCTGTACTAAAGTGGGTAGGAGCACCGGTGTTTAAAAGGCAGAGATTCTGCTCTGACAGGAGAGACTCAACATCCCTACCCCGGGCCGAGCCGAGGTCTGTGCGCCACCCCACAGAGTGTGGTGGGCGTTGAAATCCCCCAAAAGAAGAAAGGGTGGGGGAAGTTGGGCGACCAAGGCAGCGAGGTCGACTGGAGAGACGGCATCATCTGGTGGAAGGTAGACAGAGCAGATGGTAAAATCTCGTAATAACCAGAGCCGTACAGCGACTGCCTCTAGAGGTGTTTGCAGAGGCACAGCAGCACTGGGGACAGAAGTGTGGACATAAACACAGACGCCGCCGGAAACTCTGTTGTAGGCGTTTCGGTTCTTAAAGTAGCCCCGATAGCCTCAGAGGGCTGTGGTCCTCTTAACGGGAAAGGCAAGACAGATGGCAGGGAAGCAGCAGAGTAATTGCCACAACTCAGCCAGGTGGCGGAAAAAACTGCCGCAATTCCACTGCAAGATTTCATTTGCAGTCTGCTGAATACCCATAATTTAAGTTGTTAAATGGTCATTCAGCAGGGGCACCTGCTGCCAACTCCGCAGAATTCAGAACCATCGGTTCAGGCGATCCAAGTATGGCAAGATCCTCTGGCGACGCGAGGATCTCCACCTCGTCTTCAGAGGCCGAAGAGGTGACTGAGCGTTCCTTCCGAGGCACTGATGATGCGTCCTTCGTGTCCTTTTTCTTCGGTTTCTTTTTGCCCTCTCGCTGGCCCTTTGGTGTCAAGGGCTGGGAGGGCATCAGTGACAGTCGAAGAGCCAGAAGCCCTGCAACCAGCAGGTTTTGGATCCTTCGGCCAAAGGCTGGGATCCCCTGGCGCACCTGGGACTCCCCAGAAGGGAGCGGCCCGAAGGACCCCTTCCGAGGAAGAGGTGCCGGAGGAAGCTGTTGCTTCTCCGGCGGGGGGTTGGGACTAGTGTCCCCAAAGGTTGTGGGGAGGTTTCCCCCACAACAGGTGCTTTAGCAGCAGATGGAGTGTTGCCCCCATCTGATGAGGGGCAGTGGTACTTCTATGGCCTCTAGGGCCTACAGAAGGAGGCGATACCTTGTTATGAGTCATACCCATAATGCGCGGGGACGACGTTACAACTGCGAAGGAGGTAGTCATGTTCACCAGGTGGAGACGCTCGTATTTCTTTCTTGCCTCATTGTACGACAGCCGGTCCAAGGTCTTAATTTCCATTATCTTCCGTTCTTTATGTAGAACTTTACAGTCTGGAGAGCACGGTGGATGCAGCTGGTTGAAGTTCACACAGACAGGAGGTGGGGTGCAGGGAGCTTCCGGATAAGATGGACGTCCACATTCCCTGCACACAGGGCTAGAAGTGCACCAGGAGGACATATGCCCGAACTTCCAGCACCTGAAGCACCTCATAGGGGGCGGGACGTACGATGTAACGTCGCACCGATATATCATTACCTCGACTTTCTCAGGCAGTGTATCGCCTTCGAGGGCCAGGATGAATGCACCGGTGGCAACCTTGTTATCTCTTGGTCCCCTATAAACACGCCTAACAAAGTGAACACCTCTGCATTCCAGGTTAGTACGTAGCTCTTCATCAGACTGTGACAATAGGTCTCGATGGTAGATACGGCCCTGGACCATATTGAGGGTCTTGTGGGGCATAACACTCACAGGTATATCACCCAGCTTGTCACAGGCCAATAATGCCCTGGACTGGGCTGGGGATGCCGTCTGTATCAGAACAGCCCCACTTCTCATTTTCGAGAAAGACTCCACCTCACCATACTTGTCCTCGAGATGGTCAACAAAGAACTGTGGCTTGGTGAACAGGAAAGAGTCTCCATCAGTCCGGAAAAAAACAAGGTATCGCGGTGAGTATGGATCCGAACAGCGTAAAGCTTGGCGTTCTTCCCATGGCGTTGCCAGGGAAAGGAATGATTTATGATCATATGCTGTATCTTTAAATTCTGACCTTCCACACTTAGAAACGGCATTTTTGCAACCGCCCACACTATTTATTGCTCATTTCATTTTCGTCCCAGGAGCAGCTAGGGAAAAGAGGTCTACCCAGGCAGAGCCCCGCTTGCCTGGGTAAGCCTTATACAACTGAGGTGCGGCAGGTTCCTCAGAGGTTGCTCGCTAGCGGCTGTTCAACCTCAACAGCCATGCAACTCCTCGGCACGTAACACACCTTGAGATTGAGGTTTTTTTTATAGAGGTTTGTACCGCTGTCGCGACCCGGGCGATTAAGCCAAGATCCTCGGGCTCTGAAACGTACAACGTTCCACCGTCGCGCCAAACGATGGTCGTTGAAGCACGCACAAAGCTTACGATGTAGCAGACTGTTGTCACGACACAGCCCACAGCTCAGGACCCCGGGTTCGCCAAGCCCGTACCCAGCAAATTAATGCTGAGCCCCTGAGGGAGCCTAGGGGCAGTGTCAGGACATTATGCAAGAGCCCTGAGGAACTCCCACTCACATGTCTCTGTGCAGCAGGCAGTAAAGGAGAATGGCTGGCATTCTACCTGCTCTAATCCATGTAAAGCAGGAGGTAATTCACAGAGACAGAGGCACGAGTGTAATGCTCGGTAAACATTTCCACAAGTGTGGTGGGGTCCGTGCATACAGAACCATTTGTGGAGATCCCAGGGATTCATTCTGGTGGCACGTATCCCTTTAAGTGCCTAATCTTCCTCCCGACTTGCAAGGTTCAGGTACCTGCCACAATAGCAGAGGCGTACCTCTCCCAAAACTCCTGTTTCCGCCTTTTGATGAGTTTTTGGGCACAAATGTGGAGCTCTTTAAACATGATGAGATGCTCCAGAGAGGGATGCTGCTTGAACCGCTGTAAGGCCCACCTGCAGGCTTTAATGGCCTCAGCAACTTTCAGCGACCACCACGGCATGGTCCTCTGCCTTGGACACCCTGAGGAATGGGGAATGGGGAATGGTAACTTCTGCGGCTGAAACAATGGATTGTGTGATGCTCTCAACTACCACATCAATGTTGGCAAGTGGGGGAGGGGCAACAATGGCAGCAAAGGTGTAGTCTTCCCAGCCACCTAGGTGGGCATCCTGGGGACTGATACTGTGGAAGTGACAGGAAAATCAGGAAATTATCACTTCTACACAAGTCATAATGGGCTCTCCAGTGGATTAGATTAGATTACTTAGTTCGTTCCATAGATCCATGTTGAGGTGATCCTCCTGGATGTGGAACATGTAATTCTTTTAAGTTGGTAATATAATATTACTAATACAGGTACACACACTTTTTTACAAGCTGATTATACTAAATAGTATGAATATAGATACATGCAACATTTGGTTCTATTTAAGAATTCATCAGTGGAGTACGAGGAATTGGCCACTAGAAAGTCTTTCAGGCTCCTCTTAAACTGATCTTTATTTGTAGCTAAATTTGTTATGGTTGTTGGTAAATTATTGAAAATATGTGTTCCTGAGTAGTGGACCCCTTTTTGAACTAAAGTAAGTGCTTTTAAGTGCTTGTGTAGATAATTTTTGTTCCTCATACTGTAGGTATTATCTCAGCTGTTTGTTGGTAAAAGGTATATATTATTTAGGACAAATTTCATTAAGGAATAAATATACTGAGAGGCAGTAGTTAATATACCCAGTTCTTTGAAGAGGCTTCTGTAGGATGTCTGAATTTACACCACAAATAATATGTATTAAACGCATTTTTGACTGAAAACTTTTGCTTGGCTTTAAGAGTTACCCCAAAATATTACACCATATGAGATAATGGAACGAAAGTAAGCAAAGTATGCAAGCTTATTTATTTTTATGTCTCCTATGTCTGATACCACTTGTATTGCAAATACCGATTTGTTAATTCATTCCTGCAGTTCTGTGGTGTGCTACTCCCAACTGAATTTATTATCAAGCTGTAATCCCAAGAATTTTATACTGTCAACCCCTTCTATCTGCCCTTCTTCGTACTTTATGCATATACCGGATGGGAATCTCTTACATGTTCTGAACTGCATGTAGTTAGTCTTTTCAAAGTTTAATGTCAATGAGTCAGATTTAAACCATTTATTAATGTTAAAGAAATTATCATTAGCAGGCCTTTCTAAAACTAAGCTCGATATGCTATTTATTGCAATACTTGTATCATCTGCAAACAAAACGAACTCTCCTTCTGGCAGCGTAACTGATGAGAGGTCATTAATGTAGACGAGATTTTCAAATGTTTGTTAAGCTTAAGGGACTTAACTGCGGGGTCATCAGTCCCTAAATTTACTAACTACTTATGAACTACCTTATACAAAAGACGACACAAACATCCACACCCGAGGGAGGATTCAAACCCCCGACCACAGCTGCCATGCAGACTGACTGGTGCACCCCAGACCGCTTAGCCACTGCAGCCAGCATGTACACAAGAAAAAGCAATGGCCCTAAGATTGATCCTAGTGAAACACCACATGTAATTTCTTCCCAATCTGATGATGACTGTTGACTTAATTCACAAGTCCCTTCACTGATACCCTTTGTTGCCTGTTAGCAAGCTATGACCTGAACCATTTTGCAGCAATTGCTGTGACACCAAAGAATTCTAATTTGGTTCACACAATCAAATGCCTTTGATAAATCAGAGAAAATACCTGCTGCTTGTAATTTATTATCTAATGAATTATGTACATTCTCACTGTAGGTGTAAAGAGTCTTCTCGATATCGGAACCTTTCAGAAATGCAAACTGTGTTCTAGACAATATGTCATTTGAGGTTAGGTGGTTGAGAAGCAGCTTGTACATTACCTTTTCTAGAATTTTTGAGAATGCTGGTAAAAGTGAAATTGGTTTGTAGTTTGGTGGTATCTCTTTATCCCCTTTCTTGAATAAAGGTGTAATATCCGCATATTTTAACCAATCAGCAAATGTTTCAGTTATAATAGACTGGTTACACAAATAACTTAAAAGTGTGCTAAATTCACAAGAGCATGCTTTAATTAACTTTGTTGATATTTTATCGTAACCACTAGAATGCTTTGTTTTTAAAGATTTTATTATGGAAGTTATTTCATGTGGTGAAGTAAGTGACATATTCATGTTCTTGAATTTATTTGCAAATGCTAGTTTCAAATATTCAGGGGCATTATGTATTGACCTTTACAATTCCATACTATCAGTAACAGATATAAAGTACTTGTTAAATGGAGTTGCAACACTATGCCCATCAGTTACTAATGTATCATCTACTTTTAATGCTATCTGCTCCTGTTCCTTTCTGTTTCTACCAGTCTCCTCTTTCACTATATCCCATATTTCTTTTATTTTGCTGTCTGATTTTGCTATCTTTTTCCCATAGTGCATTTGTTTAGATGTCTATTATTTTTTTAATATTTTACAGTATTCTTTATATTTAGCTAAGACGTCAACATTGGAACTACTCTTAGCTGATAGATACAGTTCCCTTTTTGTCTTGCATGAAATCTCTATTCTTTGTGTAATCCATGCTTTTATTATAGACTTCTGTTTAATTTGAGTTACTTTTTAAGGAAAATAGTTTTCAAACAAAATACTGACATTATTAAGGAATATGTTACATTTTTCATTCATGCCATGAGCACTACAAACATCTTGCCAGTTCATATTTTTGAGCCGTTTTCTAAAATTATCAATTTTTGGTGGATTGACTACTCTCCAGTATGCAGATTTAGCAGTCTTCATAATCTGCTTAGAATCTGTACCTAAAAGAAGGAGCTGCATATCATGATCTGAAAGGCCATTAATTATTGGTTTTATGGTGTGATTTTGTTCCTATTATTTGTCTATACAAATATTATCAATGGCTGTCCTAGATGATTTAGTTAGTCTAGTTGGAATGTTTACAGTATGAGTTGATTGAATGGCAATGTTACTGATTGCAATATATTTTTACTGGAAGAATGAATAAGAAAATCTGTATTAAAATCACCAGCAACAGATTTCTTTGTTTCTACCTCTTAAATAATTCAATGGAGTGTCTAAATGATTTAGGAATAGATTATAATTTCTGGAAGGTGCTATTATATACAGTCTGTTATGGAACTCTACTTCATTTGCACAAGCTTCAAAATGCTGGTCCAGACAATTTATTTATATTAATATTCTTGAATTTATTGCAGTGTTTAATAAATGTGGCCACTCCTCCTCCCTTTATATCTCCTTCACTGAAGTATGAAGCTAAATGAAATCCTGGAATATTTAACATATCTATACCAGTGGTCACATGATGTTCAGAGAGGCAAATTATGTCAATAGGGTTAAAGGACCATTTTATCAATACAAATGAGTAGTTCATCAAGTTTATTTCTGAGTCCTGGGATGTTCTGATCTAGTAAAGATAACTGATATTGCGTACTAATGGTTGAACACAGATTTGCTGGAAGATTCTGAGTACTTTCTGTTACATAATGTTTTCTAAAATCTATCTCCTGTCTATCTGCTTGGAAAAAACAGAGAGTTCCAAGCTCTCTTAAAACTTGTTTTTTTCCCCTCCTTATCCTAAAAAAGGCATCCCTCTGACACCTGTAACCACAATATTTTACCATTTGTGACAGTGCCCCCCCTCCCCTATAAGTTACTTGCAATGAACCCAGGCAGTTCTCCCTTCCCTTTCCTGTTGAGTTGAGGACAGTGCTTAGTGTAGCCCCACCTACAGATAGCATCCACAGAAATCAAACCAATATGGGACCCTATCTCTGACATGAGCAGCTGTTCCAGCTCCAAGTTCACTCTCCTGACAGGAGAGTTCAAATGAGGCTGATCATGGCATCTCAAAATGGACACAAATCCCACACTAGTATGCTTTGTTGCAGCTGCTACCTTCACCAGGTCACTCTCTATGGAATCTTTGTCAATGCTATTTCCCGGACCACCCATTATAACCATGGTATCCTCCTTTGTGAAATCTTTGCATAAAGAATCTATATCCTCTGTTACCTGACCCAGACCTGCATTTGGTTTGAAAAAGTTTGTGACCTGGTACTCTGGAGCTAGCTCTTCCTGCAGTAGTTGGCCAACACCTCTACCATGAGAACTATGTAACAATAAGACTCTTTTTTGCAAATTTCCCTACCTTTTTCAAATCCTTGAATTTGTTGTGCACTTTCTACAGCTTCAGCTACATGAGGCTCATCCAATTCTGACTGAGGCAACAAGTCAAATCTATTTTTCAGAATAATGTCAAAGCTGTCTGAAACTGTCCTATGCCTGTTACTCCTGTTACCTGTTGCCACTTCTCACTGCTGTCTGAACGAGGGCAGCCAAAGAAGGTTATTGTTTCTCTCACGGAGGGGAGTGGACTGCTCCCGAACCAATCACCTTGGGAGCAGGGAGGAGGAATGGAGCCCCCAACAACCATGGGAGCTGGGATAAGTTAGCGGTTCTGGGGGCCCACAAAAAGAGATACTATTGAATGCTGCTGTAGCCGGAGAGGACAGCAAAGACGTGACTGCTGCAAAGGAGGCGGTCATTTTGACGGTGTGTGGTCACGGATACTTCTTTCTGGCCTCAGTGTAAGACAGCCGGTCCGGTCTTTCCATTTTTTCCATTCCTGATGAAGAATGGTGCATTTAGACTAACGAGGAGGATGGCCCAGGCCACAGTTCATACAGATGGAAGGCAGTGTACGTGAAGCATCTGCGTATGCTGGATGTCCACAGTCCTTACATGTAGCACTGGCATTAAGAGTGGACATATGGCCGAATTTTCAGCATTGAAAACACCTTATAGGAAGAGAATATAAGGCTTTACTCAGACCAGTACATCATAACCATGATGTTCCAAGGCATGGTATTGCACTCTAAGGTGAGGACGAAAGCACAGACGACAACCTTTTGATCTTTTTGTTCCCTATGGACATGCTGGACACCTCGTTGCTCTAAGTTGGCACACAATTCGGTGTCAGATTATAACAACAGAGCTTCGTAAAATTATGCCTTGGACCATATTAAGCAACTTATGTAGTGTGATGCTCACACGGACATCACCCAGCTTGTCGCAGGCCAGTAACATCTGCAATTGGGCTGGGGATGCTGCTTCTCTGAGCACTGTGTCGCTTCGCATTTGGACATACTTTAAAACTTTTCCATACTTGTCCTCGAAATTTTCAACAAAGAAAAGAGGCTTCCTAGATGTAAATCACTCGCTATCAATACGGCTATACACCAGGAATTTAGGATAATACGGCTCATTCCTATTTCTCTCACATTATAGCCAGGGAAGGGAAAGTGTGAGTGTCACATGTCGCAGCATTACAGTCAACTCTTCCTTTCTTAGAGATGGTGGTTATATGTTCACCAACATTACACTGAGATCTTTTCATGGTGGTCCCACAAGCAGCTAAGGAAATAAAAGTCCACCCAGGCAAAGTCCCACTTGCCTATGTAAGTCTAATACAACTGAAGTGTGGCAGTTTCCCCAGAGGTTGCTCACTAGCGACTGTTCAACCTCAACAGCCATGCATATCCTCGGCACTTAGCACACCTTGATATTGAGTTTTTTTTTATAGAGGTTTGTACTGTCCTCGCGACCTGGCCAATTATGCCAAGATGGACTCTGAAATGCACAACGTTCCACCATTGCACCATACGGTGGTTGCTGAAGCACGCACAGAACTTACAGCGTAGAGGACTGTTGGCGTGACAAGCCCATACTCAGCTAATTAATGCTGAGCCCCTAAGGGGCGTCTGCTACTATCTGCTCAGAATCTGTAGAATCTAAGGCTATTTGTTCTGGTGATTTTGTTAGCGCAAGATCCTTAGGTGACTCGAGAATCTTGACGTCATCCTCTGAAGCAGAGGATGTGGGAGACTGTGGCTTTGAAGCCACCAAAGATTCGTTCTTCTTTTTTTTCTTTTTCTTGGCCTTTCGGTTTGAAGGGCTTCTCAGGGGAGGCTTCAGTGGCTACACAAGAGCAGAGGCCTTTGACCTGCAGCTTTGGGATCTTGCATCGATTTGCTGGGATCCTCTTTGCCATGGAGAGAAGCCTCAGAAGGGTGCGTCACGAGAGACTCGTTCAAGTGAGAGGAGCCTGGGGAGGCTGTTGTTTCTCCGGCTGGGGGGTGCAGACCGATGGTCTCAGTGTTTGGAGGGTTGTTGCTCTAAAGGTGAAAAGAGTGAGAGGAACAGAAGAGGAAGTGTCCCCCAAACTACCCAGGGGGTAGGGGTAATCTATTAGGCCTGGGAGCCCACTGGCATTGATTGCACAGACTGTTTTTTAAGTCACTTCAGATGACGACGGTGAGGCTACAGTGGAATGTGAGGTAACAATGCACACAGGGTGGAGCTTCCGATATTTTCGTTTTGCCTCTGAGTAGGTCAGTCTGTCCAGGGTTTTGTATTCCATAATTTTCCATTCTTGCTGGGTGAGTAAGGGGAGTGCTCCTGGCCTCGGTCGACAAATACTGGAGGAGGGATGCAAGGGACGTTAGGGGGAACACACATCTGCACTCCTGACATGTAGGGCTGGCATTACATCAGGAGGATATGTGCCCAAATCTCCAGCACTTGAAGCAGCACATAGGGAGGAATGTAGGGCTGAACGTCGCACTGATAGAAGATCACCCCGTTATCCTTCAGACCCCTATGAATGCGCCGAATAAAATGTGTGCCCCGCCGTTCTAGTTTGACATGCAATTTGTCATCCGAGTGCAGAAAAATGTCATTATGGAATATTATTTAAGGTCTGATGTGGTGTTATAGTAACGGAAACATCACCCAGCTTGTCACATGCAAGAAAGACTGACTGGGGCGGGGATGACGTCATTTTTAAGACTGACACAGAGTACATTTTTTACATCCCTTCCAGCTCACGAAACTTGTCCTCCAAGTCTTTGATGAATAACAAGGGCTTAGTCATCTGAAAAGATTCCCCATCAGTGTGGCAACATGCAAGATACTTAGAGGCATAAGCCTTTCCCTGATTTCTGGCCCAATATTTCTCCCATGGTGTGGACACTGAAGGAAATGTTTGAGCAGCATTGTAATCACCTCTACCTCTCTTAGAGACAGTAATTATACATCCACCAACATTTAAAAAAAAGATTTATGGTGTTCCCATGAGCAGATAGGAAAATAAAAGCTCACCCAGGCAGAGCCTCACATGCTTGGGTAAGCCTAATGCAACTGACTTGCAGCAGGTTCCCCGAAGGTTGTTCGCTAGCGACTGTTCAACCTCAACAGTCATACATTTCCTCAGCATGTAGCACACCTTGAGATTGAGTTTTTTTTATTATTTTATTTATTTATTTAATAGCAGTTTTACCTTCTTTGCGACCTGGGCGATTAAGTCAATGTTCCATCATCGTGTCATATGGTGGTCACTGAAGCACGACAGAGCTTATGGAGTGGAGAACAAGCCCGTACTCAGAAAATTAATGCTGAGCCCGGGGGGGAGGGGGGGGGAAGGTAAATGCATGCCTGCAGAAGAAGGTATAAATAAGGGAAGAAAAATACTCCTATGGGAAAATAAGAGACATTTCTAGACAAGAACACAAATATGAATATCAAGAACTCAGATGGAAAACCCGTTCTCAGCAAAGAAGGGAAAGCTGAACAATGAAAAGAGGAAGTAGATGAGACAATACTAAGAGGTGAATTTGACAGAGGACTGGAAGACCTAAGTTGAAAAAATGCCCCTGATGTGGACAACATTCCCTTAGGACTACTGAAGTCTCTGGGAGAGCCAGCCATGACAAAACTATTTCCCCTGGTGCATAAGATGTACGAGACAGGAGAAATACCCTCAGGCATTAAGAAAAATGAAATAATCCCCATTCCAAAGAAAGCGGTTGCAGACAGGTGTAAAAATTACAGAACCATCAGTTTAATAAGTCATGGTTGCAAAATTTTAACATGAATTATTTACAGAAGGATGGAAAGGCTGATAGATGCTGACCTTGGGGGAAGATCAGTTTGAATTCTGAAGAAATGTAGGACCCTGGGAGACAATACTAACAACTTATCTTAGAAGATAGATTAGTAAAGGTAAACCTGCATTTCTAACTTTTGTAGATTTGCAGAAAACTTTTGACAATGTTGACTGAAATTAGGGTTCTGTCCAAGTGGTTTGGCCAAATCCATCATTTGCCGAATCTAGCACACTGGCTTCGGATTCGAGATTCGCTCATAATGGCCGAATACTCTCGAATCTCGAATCCAAAGTGTTATATGGAAACCTTCAGTTACAAATGTTGTAGTTTACTTTGCATAACAGTTCATTGTCGTTTGCGTAGTTTACTTTATTTTGCATAGATCTGCTGAGACATGATGTCATAAAATGATAGACCCCACTTTGAATGGTTCTGACAAATGACACAAGGAGCCACCACAAGTAACTTTTCTCGTCTAATATAAGCAGTGCTACACAAGTTTGCTTAGCAGGAACAAATATACGGTCTAAAACTTTTGCACTCATAAAAAAAGAGCCTTTCAAATATAAGTAGCAACAAAAATAAATTTCTTCATGTGAATAACAACAATACATAAGGCTTTAGAATTCTTGCACGAGTTGCCTCATTCCGATTTCATGTATTGTTTTGTCGAATTTTGTGACGTGCTTGGGTATGTAAACTGTAATTAAGCACTAGATTTCAAGAAGAAAGTTATTTATTGTGGAAAAAAGTACTAATCATGCACCATCCAGGCCGAATGATGTCAATTCAGCAACCACATGACGTCGGTTTCAATAAATCGCTTAAGGTAAAGCTTAAACAAACACGTGTATAGCGACTGCCTTTCGAAAAGTGACAGACAACTGACACCAACAGGTCATGTAAAACTTGCAAGTGTGCCAATGGAATGAAGATACATGGAAGTGGGTTCCAAATCAGATTGCATAACAAGCATTTCAATATGTTCGAGATCGAATGCACTAGGTTGTATTAGGGATGCTGCTTTGTAGTACAAAGGAACTGTGTAACAAGGAATCAAATTATAGTGATCTTACCGGTATCTAATTGCTATAATAAACCTTTCATAAAATTTGTATTATAAGTCTAATAAAATTGTTTTATATTTCCACATTTAGTTTCATACAATAGCCATACATTTGAAGTCTTATCTAAAAGCTAGTATGTGAAGCCGACTGGCAAGCCTGTGTTGCGTCCATATGCCTGACACTACAACCTAACTTCGTACTACAACTTGTGTTTATCTATTAGGTGAAAATGATTTTTCCTATGAATCGTGATTCGTAAATTCCACACTTTTCACCATAAGAATAATACAAATGTAAACATTACGCCATGTAATCTTCCATGTTAGCTGTTACCACATTTAAATTCCATCTGCCTAACAAACCCGAAACAACGGTGAATGCGGAAGAATATACGTATCACGTTAATGTTAACATTTGTATCATTCTTATGCTGAACGGAAGTATATAGAAATGAAGTTATGAAAGAATAAATAAATCTACAAAATACCCTAGCTTAACCCTCCGGAACACGTAATCTGCGCGTTAAGTACTGAAATGTCTTCGTAGCACTAAGAAGTATACATATGTTGAATAAATGCAGATTTCTCTGTGTCTGAATGTCCTGTCTGTCACTCATGGAATGCCTGATATGTCACTCGAAAATTACTTAACATTTACACATCCTATTTTTTAAAGAATGTTTTTGACTTCCAAAAATCTACTCATCTTTTCAAGTTTTATGTTTGAGGCTTCCCCTTTGGAAAAAGAAAAAATATGTAATCCTTTCCTTTCATTATTTTTTATTTCATCAAACAAACATTTTGTATTAGGGCGAAAAAAGGTTCTTATTATCTTTTAGACCATCTAAACAAAACATATATCAAAATGTTTCGTATAAATTTCTTTTAAGGGTAGGGCGTATTAAAAAATCCTTAAGATTTAAAATAAAAATCTAAATGAAATTTTAATTTCTTAAATGTTACTGTTAATATTGTCATTTGGGATTCACCCCAGTAGGCTTGATCTTCATCACTGGCTATGACAGAGTAGTAATTCATTTTAAATACATGTACTTGTGTTGACAGATTATTTGGGTTCGAGATTCAGCACGTGTTTTATTTAAGATTCGGTATTCAGATTCGATACGGTAAAATTGGGTTTCAACCCATCCCTAATTGAAATACACTCTTTCAAATTCTGAAGCCAGTAGGGGTAAAATACAGGGAAAGGAGGGTTACTTACAACTTGTACAAAAGCCAGGCCGCAGTTATCAGAGTTAAAGGGCATGAAAGATAAGCACTAGTTGGGAAGAGAGTAAAACAGGGTTGTAGTCTTTCTCCAATGTTGTTCAATCTGTACATCAAGCAAGTAGTGAAGGAAAGTAAGGAATTAAAGTTCAGGACAAAGAAATAAAGACTTTACATTTTGCTGATGGCATTCTAAATTCTGTGAGACAGCAAAGGACCTGGAAGAGCAATTGAATGGTATGGACAGTGTCTTCATGGGAGCGTATAGGATGAACAGTAACAAGAGCAAAACAATGGTAATGGAATGTAGTGCAAGAAAATCAGGCGACGCTGAATGATTAAGTAACAAAACAATAAAGGTGGTAGATGAGTTTTGTTACTTGGGCAGAAAAATAACATAAAATGGTCACAGAACAAATGATGTAAAATGCAGAGTGGCAATGGGAAGGAAAGTGTTTCTGAAAGTAAATTTCCCCTCTAACACCAAATATACCGTGTATTTCCGCAGATAAGACGACCTTTAGATAAGACGAAGTACAAATTTTCATCAAAATTTTATAGATTAAGCATATATCTGGCCTATAAGACAACCCCCAAGTTACCATATTTACCCGAATGCATGCCACACTGATTTCTTCCAGTTTTGGGATCTAAAAATATGCTTGCCATTTATATTCAGAGGCAAAGCTTCAGGAAGTTTGGAAAAATGCCGTTAGAAGCTGCCATAAATAGGTTTCGTGATTGGTATACCTGGATATCACCCTTTGTTGCAGTGTTTGCAGTCTGCATCTGAACTTTCATGCATGTAGTGGTACATTGTATCCAATTGTGAAGAAGCCTGGTTTTTTTTTTTTTTTTTTTTTTTTTTTCACTGAAGTTTTTTAAAAGTAATTTCTTTTGACGAGATGACATTTAATTGCGCTGATGCACATATTATACGGGTGAAAATACACAAAATTTCTCGAGAACAGGGATTTCGAAGGAAGCCGCAATAGTTGCATATAGCTCGAAAATATTTTAATCCTGTCACTGCTCCGTACGTAAATATACTCTAATCTTTCAGTGCGACTCTGGATATATTGAGAAATTGTTTTTGACGAGTGACATTGTAAAATCAAGCTGCATTCCTGCTCTGTGGCATATAGGTTATCCTATGTACCCTTGTCCACTCAGTAAACTAATAAAGCTTGAAAAGAGAATATTTAAAAAAAAATTGCGCAAAATCTTTGTTTTCTTGAATATTTCCTCCACAATGTTAATTTCAGCAGGGTAATGTCGCAGATATGCTGCATCGTGTGGCTATAGCGAGGCTTCGACCTCCAAACGATATACTGTATATCGAATTGATATGTTCCACAATAATACGTATGGAATAAGCGAATGTTTCTGAAGTGGAGATTTGTGCACTATTTGCTCTCACGTACTATGAAAAAAGATTTCTTGTTTGTCCTACACCTACCCTAACTTTCACTTTTAAAAAAGTTATTGTAGCGTAGCCTTAAGAAGGTTAAGTATAGGTTAAACAAGAAGTTTGGTTTTTAGTGAGTGAGGGTGCGTAGCTTCCAAAAGCACGGTTCAGAAACACTAAATCGATTTAGAGTTGTACATTCGATATATATCATTTCAGGCCGAGCTACTTCGAATGTAAGCTTTCTTGTAAATTACCCAGAAAGCTGTACTCTGAGGTTCCTGACATGACATTTGCCTGTTCGATACATATCATTTCAATACTTAACCGCTTTGATATATATCGTTTGGAGGTCGAAGTCTCACTAAGCAGCATATCTGCGAAATTCCCAATTTCCGACTAAATTTCAATCTAATTTTTTTATACCATTGTATAAGATGACCTCGGATTTTGGGGCCTTTTCTTATGATTCAGGCATCATCTTATCTGCAGAAATATATGGTAAATGTAAGTGTAAGGAAGTCTTTTCTGAAGACATTTGTGTGGAGTGTTGCCTTGTACAGGAGTGAAAAATGCTTGATAAATACTTCAGACAGGAAGAGAACACAGGTCTTTGGAATTTGGTGCTACAGGAGAATGAAGATTAGGTGGGTAACTAATGAGGAGTTACTGAAGAGAACAGGGGGAGAAAAGGAATTTCTGGTATACTTTGACTAAAAGAAGGGATTACTGGTAGGACACATTCTTAGACATAAAGGAATTGTGAATTTTGCATTGAGGGAAGTGTGTGGGGTAAAATGACAAGCGGGAGATCTAGAGATGAATATAGTACACAGATGCAAATGGATGTGGGTTGCCATTCTTATGAGGAGATGAAGAGACTTGCTCAGGATAGAGTCCTCCATCAAACCAGTCTTTGGTCTGAAGACCACCACCACCACCACCACCACCACCACCACAACAACAACAACAACAACAACAACAACAATAACAAATTAATAATTTCTTTTTATTAATTATCAGGAAGAAGAGAGAGAGAGAGAGAGAGAGAGAGAGAGAGAGAGAGAGAGAGAGAGAGAGAGAGAGAGTGCCGAGTGGGCAGAACGCCTAATAATAGCCGAATATTCATTGCACGTCACGTGTATATTCATTCTTGCTCTTAATGTTTGGAATCTGTTCGTGGGGTATTATTTTAATTTTAGTCAAATATATCAAGTGTTTTGTTTATATATTTATCTTTCTTCACCAAGTCTATAGTATTACCTTTGTCTGCCTTTATTGTTGGAATTTATATGCTTTTACTTTTTTGTTAGTGTTATGTAGTTCCTGCCTTTGGTTGTCCTCCTCCTCCTCTTCTTTCTTTCTTTCTTTCTTTCTTTCTATCTATCTATCTATCTATCTCTCTCTCTCTCTCTCTCTCTCTTTGGTAATGTTTAAGAATCTTTTACTTCAGCTGTTTTAGTAGTTACAGTGTTCTGTTCTACTACAGATAGTTTTGCTGTGTCTAGTGCTACTTTTGCATGGCCTATAACAGAAAGTGCATTTGCAGCAGATTATTCTTAAGTCCCTTTTGTAACAAATTTATTTAATAATTCTTCTAATAATCCAGAAGAAAGTGACATGAAAGGAAACCCTAAAGAGATGTGAAGCATCCTTTGCCATACAATTCACAATGAATTGCACTGTAGATGTAGACTGTTGACCAGACAAGTATCTTTACTATTTTAATCTAGAACACAATTTCTCTCACTTCTTTTTGTATCAATTTTCAAACAGTGCTTTAGCACCAGAAACAGTACTACTAATATTAAGCACACTTAAAGATGATCACTGGTTGCAGAGAGCAGTGAATATTGAGTGGAACTAAGGCAGCAAAAATTCTATAAAAAAAATGGCTAGATCCCTTAATTTTCTGACCCACTCTGCATATACATCAACACTCATAAAAAAAACCTACTTTGATAACATTAGTTTTAAAACCACTCACACATTAAAATGACAAAGATAATAAAAATAGCTGTCATAAGTAAGGAGTCAACACCATGCAGAAAGAAAATTAACTAAATTTAAATGAAGTTTTATTACCTTTGCACTTTGCTGTCCCAGTTGGAATTTGAGTTGATCAATCTCATCTCTTTGTACAGCAAGGCACTCATTCATGTTGGCAAGATGTTCTGACATTATGCTTAGTTGCATTTCATAATTCCTCGTAGTCGTATGCAATTCCTCTTGTAATCTTGCAAGTGATTCCTGACTTTCCTGAAGGGCTGCCTCCGCCTCCTTGCGTCCTGTGACACAGTGCTCCAAACGACGCTGAAGAGCATGACACTGAATAACATGAAAACATTACACTTAGTTATATTAAATGGACCCAAAACAAAACAAACATCACACCACAGCTACATAAAGGGAAGTAGCATGAATGGTTGGCATGTAACTATTTGCAACATAAATTAAAAACATTATTGTATATTTAATTGTCATGCCCAATGCTTTATTAATGGCATTTCACAATTGCATGTCATTAAAAATAAAATGGTGCCATATGGACCTCATCTGTCAATTCACCACTGACATCAGTTACTTCAAGGGCACAGACAACGATGTGGATAATATGTCCCAAATCCGTTCCATCAACTCCTATATGGATCTGGAAGAGCTGGCTCTACTGCAACAAAGGGATGAAGAGAGACAATCCCTTTTGACAGATAACACAATCTCATTCCTAATTGAACCAAGCTCACTAATAGGAGCGAGTGTCTGGCTCTATGTGACACATCCTTGGGGACTCCTCGCTCCAACATGCCACCTGGACTATGACACAACATCACTAAAACAATTCACGATTTGGCACATCACGGCATCAAGCCCACAACACAATCTATGACTGATTGATTCGCCTCGCCTGTCACAAAATTTAACTGCTATGAATGGGTATGAACTTGCGTCTCCTGTCAACACAGCAAAAAGGGAAAACATGCCTAATCCCCGACCATACTGATCTTGTAGGGTCACTTTCCCCATCTGAAGGTCAAACGCATATACTTCCAGTCGTCGACCACACACCCTCTGGGCAGAAGCCATACACCTTCTGAACATTTCCGTGGACACAGTCACTCGCACATTTATCAGTTGTTGGATTGCGAGGTTCGGCTGTTGCACATAAAGTACTACTGACCAAGGTAGACAGTTCGAATCTACCTTATTTGCCACCTCTGTTCACTTTGTGGCAAGTCAAATTCCACACAACAGCTTATCACTCACAAAGTAACACACTTGTTCAACATTGTCATTGCACACTCAAGACGGCTTTAATATACCATAAGGACAACTGGACTGAAGCGCTGCTGTGCATCTTCCTTGGGTTACGTAAGGTAGTTAACATTGATCTTTAAGCATTATTGGCCGAGGTGGTTATGGAAAGAAAACCCATCCTACTTTCTCAGTTTGTCAAAGAACAGCCTCTTCTCCCATACAGACTTTCTGACACTTATTGACCATGCCTGTTCCCACTTCAGTCACGTATGCTGCCCCCCCTTCCCACACGGACGCAGCTCCACACATCTTTATTCATAAAGATTAGGACACATGCGACTATGTGATGCTAAGCAATGACACAGTGCATGCACAGCTCCAACTGCCCCCTCCTCCTCCTCCTCCTCCTCCTCCTCCTCCTCCTCCTCCAGGCATCCCCCCCCCAAGATTATTGAACAATGTTCTCACACTTTCATCATTTCATTTAATGGCCGTCAGTCAGTAAGTTTCAGTTACTAGACTCAAGCCAACCTGGTGCCTCTATGACAATATTCCAGCTGGAGCATGCACACTCCCCCCCCCCCCCACCTCCTGTGGAGTAGCCACTATGTGACCCCTCAACACAATTCCGGTAAAACACACAAACTGTGTGTGACAGTGCTATTTTATTTGTGTGTGACGAGTCCCCACAATATTCAGGTGCATGTGATCAGTGATGCGAGTGCAAATAGTGAACTGTATGACACCACCGCCTCTTCACCCACATGTCTTGCACGAGCAGCACCCAACCCAAGATGATGATGATCATCATCATCATCATCATCATCATCATCGTCGTCGTCGTCTTTTCAGAGTTTCGGTTGCATATTTCGAACGTGCGTACAGTTCTAGAGTACATATTCATTTGTTACTGTGTTTCCTCTTTGCATAATTCGACTTCAAGTCCCTTTTTTCATCATAAGAAGCCCAATTCGAGATTTTGCTGGTTGCAAATTTTTTCTGGCGAATTTGCCTAACGTTTTCTGGCTGAATAAGGCTCACAAAATTATTTTCTTTATTATTCTTAAGAGAACGCATGTAGTTGTCGAAGATGACCAAATTTCATTTATTGTAATAAAATATTGCCCCAGATGTAATAGATCAAAGTGGCCAGAAATTCACACTCAATCTGCGCAACTATGCTCATGAAGTCAAACCAGTGTTTATATCTCATCAAGTATTACTTTGATGATTACCAATCTTCACCAACGTTCATAGAGAACATGTGCGAATGTTCATATAAAAGTTCTACGAAATCCGTGATGGTCTAGTAGGAAAATGTTCCGAAAATAGTGACTGAAGTGGTTCGGAAAAGATCACGCTTTAATGCCACATTCAACTGAAAAGAAAACAACTTCCAGCCATTAAACCACAACTTTGATGACTCGAGTACAGGACACAAATGTCAACAAGATGTTTATATTTTTAGTCCCTTAGATATAAGATGCCGAACTTAAGAGATTTTGTTGGGCACCATTTTTTATGGCAACTTTGCCTAATATTTTATGACTGAATATGGCTCACAAAATTATTTTCTTTATTATTCTTAAGCAAACATGTGTAGTTGTACAAGCTGGCCAAATTACATTTGTTTTAACAAAATATTGTCCGAGATAGCATAAATCAGTCACCAGAAATTCACGTTCACTCGGTGCAACTTTGTGAATGAAGTCAAAGTGACTATATCTGATCTAGTATTAGTTTGACAATTGCCAAACATTACTAATATTCATAGACAACATGTGTGAATGTTCATATAAAAAAAAATAAAAATAAAATAAAGAATTCTTCTAAATCCATGATGATCGAGTGGTGAAATGTTTTGAAATCAGGCCATTTTACGCGGAATGGCCAATAAGCAGTCTCAATGCGCAACATGTCTGTGCAGTAATACATCTGCAGTTTAAAAGCCATGGAAAAATGTCCAGATACTTTGTGTGTTTGGAATATCACTCTGAAGGTGGGACAGCCATGACCGCCCTTGGCTACAGGAATATTCAGCACAGGGCGAGGTCGGCCAATCAGCTGGCTCAGCCGCCTGCAGCAGACCGCGGGGACACCCGTTAGGGCAGGTAGCAAGATTAGGCAGCCGCAAGGGCGCATGCAACGCAACAGACCGGATATTCGGGGGCGGCAGCTAAAGGAGTAATAAAATGGTGATTTTAGATGGGATTCTGTACCACCATTCCGATATCTGATGAAACAACCACATCCTCAATGCAGTATGTAGTAATTATCCTTTTCATATAAATAAATAAACTAAACAACACTTATTGCCTTATTTCAAAAAAGTTTATTTTATTCTCCACAACATAGATTTTGGGTGAAACAAGGCAATCGGTGTGGTCAGTTTATTTAATTGAAAAAGTCGGTTTTATGTTTCTCACATCTTTACCGAGTATGTTCCAACTGTAATTCGTTGTTACCCGATCATTTGTAGGGCTAAAAGGAAATCCAAACATTCCAGAAAAATAGAAACACCAAAAAACAACTTATGGTGTCACACCACGGAGAGTGCACTGTAAGCTTTGTTTACCATTTATACTCTCTTCTTAACACAAAATAAGCCCATGTACCATTATACCCGTTTTGTAATTCCGCTTTATCATTTTGTGTAAATTCTGTCATGCAAATAATCTGAAGATGCCCTGCTAAAGTGGCAAACATGTCATTAGTTAATAAAACTATTTGCAATCAAGACGGTTTTTTACTGAAGGAATATTTATTCTCACTGATTGCTGTACACCATGGACCGGAAATCATTTTATAAAGAAATGTGGTTAAAGAACATTTAGTGTACAAATCATTACACAATTTTTACTGTACATTTTACTATTCAGTTTAATGAAATACATGCTAGCGGGATGTCTGGCTTTGAGGCAATGCTGATGTCAAGTGAAGTCTTCACTATACACAAAGTGTTCTCATGTGTGATTTTATGTAATTCAGTAATGGAGTATAGGTAACAACTCACCATAAAGAGGTTCACTAAGCTGCTGACAGGAAAATAGATAATCACATTCACACAACTTAAATTTTCGGCCAAGGCCTTCGTCAGAAAAAGAAACACATACATTCATGCAATCACTCCTACAACTACACACACACACACACACACACACACACACACACACACACACAGATTTAAGACTTATCTGCCTGTCCTTTCTTTTTAAATGCATTACAAAATGAGACTGACATACTGCATTCTGTTATCTAGGAACTACTCAATCCAATCACATTATTGGTATGATAGACCATATGCTCTTTGTTCATTAAACATCTGGGGGAACTGTATCAAATGCCTTGCAGAAGTCAAGAAACACAGCATCTACCTGAGAACCCGTGTCTATGGCCCACTGAGTCTCGTGGACAAATAGCATGAGCTGGGTTTCACACGATCGCCTTTTTCGATTCCCATGCTGATTCCTACAGAGCAGATTTCTAGTCTCCAGAAATTTCATTATACTCTAACATAATACATGTTCCATAGTTCTGCACACCTGTTCGACGTCCCGTCTTAAAAATGGGGATGACCTGCACCATTTTCCATTCTTTTGTAATGCTATGCTCTTCTCGAGACCTACGGTACAGCACTGCAAAAAGGAGGGCCAAGTTTCTTTGTGTATTTTGTGTAAAAACGGACTGGTATACCATCTGGCCCTGTGGCCTTTCCTCTTTTGAGCAATTTTAATTATTTTTCTATCCCTCTGTCAATTATTTCAATATCTGCCATTTTGTGCGGCCATCTAGAGAAGGAACTACAGAGAGTAATGTAACGATAAAATGGTCGTTACCTAAATTATAGATTCCCGACAGAAGATAGTTGCTATTAGCCATTTATTAATGAAACAGAAAACTGTACGCCCGTAATATTGTTTGCAGGGTGCAAGAAAATGTTAAAGAATGCAAGTGCTGGCTTTGGAAGCGGAAACGACAAACAGTGAATAACAGTTCGCAGCCTAAGAACAACTAAGCTGCTGCACAGAAATTTTAAGAGAAATGATGTAATCTCTTTTCCAAGGTTGTTTTGTTTTATCATTGTTAAGTGAGATATCATGGAAGTTGGACAGTATCTAATTAGGAACTATAATTACTCAAATGTAGTTGTTCATTCTTCATTGTATGAATGACTAAAGTTTTAATATATGTCTTAAAATGGGAGGAAAAGTGTCGAATCAATAGTAGTGTCAGTATGTAGTGTTTTTTCAAGGTGATATCGTCCCTGTAAGAAGATATGAGGTCATAAGCACTTCAGAGGATCGAGGAAACACACTAGCAGGTTCCTCAAACCATCCAATCAAGAATCCTAAGGTGACCGTGTTAAATAGAAGCATACATGAGTGGTATTTGAGTGACATATTGCTGAGTTGGAGCCAGATCGGCTTTTGATAAAAGTTATATTGCAGATTTATAAACGCCTCTTACTCCACTCTTAAAATTATTTGTCACACCACAAGAGATATGTCACAATACAAGTGCAATCTTCCTCTGTGAAACAGCTTTGGAAAAAGTCATTTAGTAATTCAGCCTTTAGAGTGTCATCCTCTGTTTCAATGCCATTTTTGTCACAAAGTGTCTGGACATTTTGTTTTGATCCACCTACTGCTTTGACATAAGACCAAAATTTCTTAGGATTTTCAGCCAAGTCAGTACATAGAACTTTACTTTCGAAATTACTGAACGCCTCTCGCAGAGCCCTCCTCGCACTACATTTCGTTTCGTTTAATTTTTGTTTGTCTACAAGGCTTTTGCTATGTTTAAGTTGCAGTGAAGTTCCCTTTGCTTCCTTAGCAGTTTTATAATTCGGTTGTTGTACCATGGTGGCTCCTTTCCATCTCTTACAATCTTCCTTGGTACATCCTCATCTAACGCATATTGTACGATGGCTTTGAACTCTGACCACTGTTCCTCAACACTATCTGTACTTGTGACAAAACTCTGAAATCCGCTTTTTGTCACTTTTTCCGAACAGAAAAATCTTCCTACATTTTTCAATATTTCTATTTATGGCTGAGGTTATTGATGCTGTAACTGCTTTATGATCACTGATTCCCCATTCGGTGTTAACTGTTTCGAATAGTTCGGGTCTGTTTGTCACCAGAAGGTCTAATATGTTGTCTCCACAAGTCGGTTCTGTGTTTAACTGCTCAAGATAATTTTCAGATAATGCACTCAAAACAATTTCACTGGATTCCTTGTCCCTGCCACTCATCAAACGCTTGGGTCTCCCAGTCTATATCCCGTAAATTAAAATCTCCTCCCAAAATTGTAACACGATCGGGAAATCTACTCAAAATATTTTCTAAATTCTCCTTCAGGTGTTCTGCCACAACAGCTGCTGAGCCAGGAGGCCTATTGAAACATCCAATTACCATGTTCAAGCCTGCTTTAACCGTGACTTACACCCAAATTATTTCACACTTTGGATCTCCATCTATTTCCTTCGATACTAGTGCAAATTTTATCGCTATAAACACACCTCCCCCTTCACTGTCCAGCCTATCTCTGTGGTATACATCCCAGTCTGAGTTTATAATTTCATTACTGTTTACATCTGGTTTCAGCCAACGTTCCGTCCCTAGTACTATGTGGGCATAGTGACCGTTTATTAATGAGAGCAGTTCTGGGACCTTTCTATAGATGCTCCTGCAGTTAAATACTACTACAGCATTGATCTTTTCATTCCCTGTTGCGTTCTGCCTACTGCTACATTGTTGTGACTCAGAATGCTTCTTGTCGGGCCTAGGGAGGGAATTCTCTAACCTAAAAAAAAACCCATGTGCACTCCACACATACACTGCTACTCTTGTAGCCGCTTTCTGCGTGTAATGCACGCATGACCTATTCAGGGGAACCCTACATTTCTCCACCGAATAGCGGAAGTCAAGAAATTTGCACCCTAGATCTCCGCAGAATCGTCTGAGCCTCTGGTTTAAGCCTTCCACTCAGCTCCAAACCAAAGGACCACGATCAGTTCTGTGAACAACGCTACAAATAGTTAGCTCAGCTTCCACCCCCGAGTGAGGCTTTCAGCCTTCACCAACTCTGCCAACCATCTGTATGAACTGAGGATGATCTCTGAACCCAGCCAGCAGAAGTTATTGGTGCTGACATGAGCAACAATTTGCAGTAGGGTCCTTTGCTGCTCACAATATATATAAATAACCTTGCGGATAACATCGAAAGTTCACTGAGGCTTTTTGCGGATGATGCTGTAGTGTATAGAGAGGTTGTAACAATGGAAAATTGTATTAAAATGCAGGAAGATCTGCATCGAATTGATGCATGGTGCAGGGAATGGCAATTGAATCTCAATGTAGACAAGTGTAATGTGCTGCAAATTCATTGAAAGAAAGCACCTGTATCATTTAGCTACACTATAGCAGGTCAGTAACTGTAAACAGTTAATTCCATAAATTATCTGGGAGTAGTCATTAGGAGTGATTTAAAATGGAATGACCATATAAAATCAATCATCAGTAAAGCAGATGCCAGACTTTGGAAGAATCCTAAGGAAATGCAGTCTGAAAAAGGAAGTAGGTTACAGTACACTTTTTCGCCCACAACTAGAATACTGCTCACTGGTGTGGGATCCGTACCAGGTGGGGTTGATAGAGGAAGTAGAAAAGATCCAATGGAGAGCAGCGTGCTTCGTTACAGGATCATTTGGAAATCATGAAAGCGTTACGGAGATGATCGATAAACTCCAGTGGAAGACTCCGCAGGAGAGAAGCTCTGTTGCTCGGTACGGCCTTTTGTTGAAGTTTCGAGAACATACCTTTACCGAGGAGTCTAGCAGTATATTGCTCCCTCCTATGTGTATCTCGCAAAGAGATTGTGAAGATAAAATCGGAGAGATTAGAACACACACAGAGGCATACAAACAATATGTGACTGGAATAAGAGGGAGAACCGATACTGGTACTCAGGGTACCCTGCATTACACACCATTGGATGGCTTGCAGAGTATGAATGTATATGTAGACAAAAACTGATTGATGTACACATTAGAGAGTGTAGGTTAACTAAGGTCCATCTACAGGAACAATAACATGCATTAACCTGGTAAATGTTTTTAAACAGCTCTTTAAACCAATAACTCTCTGCATCTTCTTGGAAATTTGAATTCATAGTTAACAATGCAAAACATCATGGCATTACATTATTGCACATAGGTGGATTAAGATCGTGCTGGGAAGATTAAATAAGGAAGCAACCATAATGGATGTAAAAATGGTTAACCACACTACTAGATGGTGTCCATAAGGTGGGATTTTGTCCTCACTATTGTGAAACCTAGTGATGACTAAAGCCTTTAAAAAAAGACACTTCAATTCTATGCAAATGATTGGTCATAGTAATATTTGACTTCTTTGCAAGTTCAATTAGTAGATGTGCTCTGAATATTTTGCTAAACTGTGAATAAAAATAAGTTCTCTATGGGTCAGTCTCTGGAAAATTGTGGTACAGTTTACTCAGAAGAATATTTGTAACACAGAGTGGAAGCTTTATTTCTCCTATGCAGTTCCACCAACTGAGAAGGTAATGAATCCCAGATGCAAAACTATCAGACTCATCACATAAATGAATTAATATTCCAAGGTAAAATGTGTTCTCAAGTACACTTATAAGAGACCTTGGGGGGGGGGGGGGGTCTATGTACCCAGATTACATATTCTTATTACATATGACTAGTAATGTATGGTGCTGTAGTACAGTGCTATAAATTATAATGACAGGTGGCTCTTAAGGGGCTTGAGAAGAGTAATAACAGGTGAAACTAACAGCAAACTAACTTCTTGGGTGGAGACCAAGCTGGATCCACTCCTGTTCCATTACAGCCTTGTGTTACAAATAGGGCAAAACAAGGGGCATTCAGTTTAAAATTCGATATTTGGAATACCACACATACATAATGAATTAGTCATGTTACAGCTGAGATGACTGCTTGGTCAATGACGAAGTCAAAGTTGCTAGGGGCAGAGCATATGGGGTATAGTCTAGGCAAGAGTGTGCAATCTCTCTAAGAAAGCCGGTTACACATCTCATGCAGAAATATCTGATCATCAGAGTGGAGGCAGAGAAAAAAAATTAGGTACTATAATGATTGTAATATCAACATTCATTCAGAAGAACACATAAGCAGCCCATGCAAAGAAGTCAAGGATCATCACAGAAGACCATGAATCTACTGTGAAACTAGGGTAAAGAAACAGAGTAAAGCAACGGGGTAAAGTCACTGTGGGTTATAGGTCATTTGGGTATTGCATGTAACCTGTCCTGTCAGTAAGGTGGTGATGAATTTCAAACTATGTAGCTGAATCAAATGGCATCATGTAGTACTTTGGACTAAAACCCAAAAACAAAAACATAACAAACCAGTGTGATTCTCCAGCTTCTCTCAGTGTATTTCGTGTTGAAGTTTACAGATATTGCTGGATGTCAGTATCCAACAGGACCCACTATCTTCAGTAAGTGATCGTGTGTCATTATTAGGTACACTGACAAACTGGCCCAAAGTTTAGGGCTGGGAGGTTCTGAGAAGAACTGGGCGAGTTCATGTCTTGTAACAAATTCTTTTTAACCAGATCTGTGACATTTATGGTTGCCACTGCTTCTTGGCTTTAGATATTTTTCTTTAAGTGACTGTTCCTTAGCACTACCCAGGTGACATGTGACTTAAGAGGATCCCTCAAGTTATTCCCGCTTTACAACACCCTGCCACAAATCTGATATTTTAACAGTCACCATATTCAATAGAAATACAGGGAAAATGATGAAAATGGTGAAGCTGTTGTAAAGTGAGCAGAAGCCAATAACTTATATCTGGTGTATGGAAGCAAGAGTATAACCCCAATCTGTGCTACGTGACAGCTAACAAGAATAAGTTACCGTTCCAATGCTCCCGTGCTGTATTACAAGACTTACCACACCCTCAGCAAAGTCTGATCTGTATCGAAACTGGCAAAAGTGTATTATTTATTACATCCTTTCCACAACACAGATGGAACTTCAGAAAAGCAAAGTGAGATGTTTTTGGAGAAGACCTGTATCAAGACACCCCACTCATGACAGCCAGCACTTGGGCAAAAAAAGTTCAAAGCCATTGATGAATGGAACTGGCAAGTAAACTGCCCACCACAGTGCATAAAACTACCCTGCATTCAAGAGAAACCCCCTACATTTGATCAACCTCTGGCAATTTGGAATAACCTGGATCGCATCCGGGAGGCCACGGAAAATGTGCAGACACACTCCACGAGATGGGCAAATCATCATCATCATGATCATGATCATCATCATCATCATCATCATCTGACTGTGGGGCGGAACAGGCAGTTGTGCATGTGGTATCAACATAGCTGTTTAGTCTATAATCCTGGGAAAGTGTGTTGAAATATTGGCATATAGTCCTTTAATAATTTTTCTTCTTATATTTGGATTTGTATTCATGTGATTACTTATATATCCCATACAATAATGAAAAAGAATGATGAACTGACTGATGGTGAGCTGGCATCACAATTTTTTCTCCTCCCCAACTCCCTCTAATAAGCTGCTCCATCAGCTGTATACTCTACTCACAGCATCCCCCTTCCCCCACTCCTAGATATAATTCCTGTACTTAATCAGGGTAACAGCAGTTCCCAAGAAATGGAGAGGATTGAACCGACGACCTTGCAATCGGTGACGCTATCCCTTGCACCGCGCCGGCAGTCTGTTAACGTGGGGTCTCACGGCAATATCATTGACACTCAACACTGGACTTTCTGTTGTTACATTTTTAAGTCGTTCATATAGCAGACACTCCTGCCAAAGCACTGACAAGGTTTAATATCTATTCAGAAACGGCTATAATCAAGTTAATGAGTGCTCTTGCAGCAGAGGGGGACAAGGAGAAATGTCACTTGTTATATGTATATTCAAGTATGTTCAATGTATACTTATACTGGTGAAAAGACTATCTCCAATGTGAGTCAGCTCTGATGGAAACTGATGAAATCATCCAAACTGAAAGACTGTCCCACAGCAGAAATAATGGAGAAATATTTGGAAACATGTCACTGTAAGTAGTATTTTTGTAACAAAATGACAGGAAATCATAATTGACAGATGAAGGCCTCTCATATTTAAAAAAAAAAAAAAAAAAAAAAAAAAAAAAAAAAAAAAAAAAAAAAAAAAAAAAAAAAAAAAAGAGAAAGGAAGAAGAAAAAGAAACAACAGCATTAATATTATAATTTGTGTGCTGAGGGAGAGCAGCTCCCCCCCCCCCCCAAGGAATGCCTTCATGCCCCAAATCTGGACCAAATTTCGAAAGGAAAAAAATGTAATCCTTTCAACATTCCCCTCTTTAGCTACAGTTTGAAGCACAAAGACCTTCAACACCCTCCCTGAGCTAAATCCTGGCTTTGTTACTGGTGCTCTGATAGTTTATCATTATGTAGTAGCACTGAAATGGTAATCATAAACACACAGAGTTTACATCATCCAGGAAACAAAAGTTGTATGAGATTCTATACTGTGGTAAATTTGTATTTATAAAGTAATACATCTACTGATTATGGACAAACAAAATCCAACAAATGTTTTCTTTTGTATGCAAACAGAACCTAAAATTACTTTCGATGAACTAAGCCCATTTGTAGCTCTCTTCAATTTACCCCCAAGTATTTTCAATTGGCTTCATATATAGGGAAGATCAAGACCAATCCAATTGTTGATTGATGAAATGCATCATAAACTCAGGAGTTGTGACTCATCAACTTTCATTCTTCCTTAACATGCTAATGAAATAGTTCAGTGAAGGTTCAGAAGACATTAGCTCTGTACTGTGGAACCTTGAAATAGTCCTCAATGGGCAACAATGATGTCCAAAAACTGACAAGATTTTTATATGTCACTGGTCTTCCATCTTGCTGTACTACACTGATAGAATGTCTTCTGTGCACAGCTTTACCAGGTCATCCCTACACTTTTTGTATCAGACGTATGTAACTTTCATCAATGAAGAGAACTTTTTGTCAATTTTCCATAGTCCATTATTAGCAATTTTGGGCCAACCTTTACCTGGCTTTAAGGATCAGTCTACTCAATAGGCATCTAGAATACAGAGAGTTGTTGTGAAGTCAGTTGTGTTTTCTTTTTTTTTTTTTTTTTTTTTTTTACAAATTGGTTCAACACTTTTCTCCTGGTGGCCCTTACAAAGTCATTGTTTCTCATGGAGCAGTCTGGGAGAAAAGTTACAGAAAGTGGTTGTCTTCCTGTAGTTGTTGCTCAGAGGTAACTGGTAAAGAGATAAGTTATGAACACTGCCTGTAGTTTGAAAACAATTCCAGATCCTTACCATGTCAGCCTGATTCATGACTATGCTCTTCTACTTTTTTTATGGAAATCCCTGTTGGCATAAGGCAACAATCTGTATGCAACCAAATGTTAATATTGCTGAGATGCCGACAGGCACATAGAAAATGGACAATCACATTCACACAACTTAAATTTTTAGTTACAGCCTTCATCAACGAGGTAACACACTATAATCACTCAGGCAAAATTTCATGCACCCTGACCGCCATCTCTTGTCGCTTTGACCTAGACGGTGTCTGGTTCTGTTTCTGATGGAGGCTGTGGCCACAATTTTAAGTTTTGTGAATGCTGTCTTTTTTATGTGCCTGTCTGCAGCATGGTGATTCTCTTTACTGATAGTTGCTACCTATCTTCAATGTTAATTACATTCTACTGTTAAATGTTAATATTTTTCTTGAGATTGGAAAATGCAATAAAATGTCTACAAATAACATATACTGTATCCGCACTGTGTATTGAATGAAGATGTGTGTTACAGTCAACAAATTGAACATAATTTTGATAGATGGAACTTAAAACAAGTTTGTTTACATTTTATGACAGTTCAAAAGTCTAAGTTTCTCGAATCATGTCAACTTAGGTTGAGGAGGAATGTGTTTATGCCCTATAGAGATGATGGGAAACATTTTTTGATATATTAAGTTTATCAAATAACATAGGTAGGTGCAGCCTTTACATAGTAAATATGTTAATAGAGAGATCTGTGTTAGATCAAAGTTAAAGCATAATTAATAGTGTGCTGAATCAGAAAGTAGTAGGATCACATCCACCTGCCTCCATTTCACCAGACCTCTTTCCTTCCCTCTAAAATATTTACCATGAAAAGGAAAGGTGGCTGGAACTTTTCTATAAATATATCTCTACAGGAGATTCAATACCTAATCATACAGGCTCATGTTAATTAATGTAGAAAACTGAATTATTTGGAAAGATAAATAACATAATGCAGTAACACATTTTAGGTAGCACTTATCACTGGGACATTGTTATCAACACCCTTTGAGAATCTTATCTGAATAAGGTATGACCTTTCCTAATCTGAATAAATGTTGCAAATGTGACTACCTCAGAAGCGAATGTAGCTCCCATAGAACGTGCTTCCTGCGTTTCTGCAACAAGTTCATTGATGCGTTTGGTGAAATATTGCTTCACTTCTGCTTCACGTGCTTCTGCTTCAGCTGTCAGTGAAAATGGTGCCTCTAGACGTCCCAGCTGTAACATATGATGAATTAATGATTACAAGAAACTCCAATTATTTTCTAACAAACAAAACATTAATTCACTCAATCTCTCTCTTAACATGCAGTAACATCAAAATCTTTGTGATTAAATAGAGTGATAATGACATAAATATATATAAAAAAATAACATGGTGAACACAACATGAAATTGCAAAGGAAGAGGGATGGAGCCCAAATAATTCCGCCATGCACTTCATAGGGATTTGCAGATTATAGATATATGAACAGTCAACATGTCATATACACGTTTTCATTTCATAACAATTTTCGGCATTTCGTAGCAACTTTGCGATTATTTTCATTCCCATTTTTCAATATTTCCGTCTGTGTTTTCCGACATTTCCGATCTTTTTTCTACACGTTTTCACTTCTATTCATTCGTTAGATTATTTTTACCCTTCAACCTTATTCTACCAACTGAACGAATCCTTATAGGACACTTTCCTTTCATTCTCACACGGTTTGCAAAACTTGTCCAGATTTTCTTCACCCCATAACCTGTTGGCCGCCCATACAACCGCCACACCCCTGTGCATCACTTTGTTGACTAACTGTGATTGATCACAGTTTCAACGTTTCTCTTCTACTACTCTCTCAAACAGCTTTTTCTATTTTTTCCTACCTGAACACTTTCTTTTGCTATCTGATCACCTTTATAATTTTAGTTATTTATATATACAACATTTTATTTCTTCACATTTTTCCCCCCTCCATACTATTCATGTCACCCTACATTGACCCCATCAAATTTTATCTTCATTCCCTCCGCCAACATGCCTTTGCCCTAGCCAGATTGAGGTCACACATTTTATTCATTCAGGCTTGTTTAACATTCGGCATCACCCCCAAGGGCCTCACACTGAAAGTTCCCATCTCTGGCTGTAACCCATCCTTTCATCCTGCCTTATACCAATTCCAAACAGAACAATCTACATCCCTCACCCGCCTGATCCTTAACCTATACCTCAACTCCGCAATGAACACACCTGTCAACTCCTATCCCTGATCAAAATCCTCAACCTTTCCACTCCCACATCCACACCTAGAGTTCAGAACATCCTTTTACAGGCCAACCACAAATTGGAACAGCATGCCACCCTCCATCTCAAAAAAACTATCCAAACTCCTGGTCACCCACCTCCAGAAAGGCAATACACTCTCCCTCAACAACCTCTCCAATAAACCTCAAGCTCCTCTTATTGCACAGAAACCCAGTCTCTCCCATCTACTCAATCTCCCACTTCCAGCTCCACTCCCCCCCAAACCTTACAATCCTGATCCACACAATCCTCAACCACAACATCCCAATTCAGTAGTGAACCTCTCATCTAAACCTTTCTCCCAATCTGAAACCTCCGTTCTATCCAAAGGCCTCACCTTTAGTCCCACTCCCAAATTCAACCAAACAGCCCTTGTCAAAGACCTACTATCCTATACTCGTAGCCTTGGCTGGAGATATCACTTTGCCACAAAGAAAAATAATCCTACTCCTGATGATCCAGTTCCCCAACCCAGCCTGGAACAGTTCCGTCCTCCATCACAGCGAGACCCACCCGCTCTCCCTCAAAATCAGGAATTCCTTACTTCCAACCTTGCCTCTCAGGCCTTCCTGAAAAACCTTAATCCTACTGCCAACATTACCGCAGCTGAATCCCGAGCTATCCGTGATCTGAAGGCTGACCATTCCATCATCATTCTCCCTGCCGACAAGGGATCCACGACCGTGGTACTTGATCGGCGGGAGTATGTGACTGAGGGACTGCGCCAGCTTTCAGACAGCACTACCAACAAAGTCTGTCAAGACGACCCCATTCCTGATGTCCAGGCAGAGATTCAGGGAATTCTCAGATCCTTAGGCCCCCTACAAAACCTTTCACCCGAGTCCATCAAACTCATGACCCCACCGACACCCCGCACCCCTACCTTCTACCTACTTCCTAAGATTCACAAACCTAATCATCCAGGCCGGCCGATTGTGGCCGGTTACCAAGCCCCCACAGAACGAATCTCTGCCTACATAGACCAACACCTTCAACCCATCATGTGCAGTCTCCCATCCTTCATCAAAGACACCAACCACTTCCTCGATCGCCTGAAATCCTTACCCAGCCTGTTACCTCCTGAAACCATCCTTGTAACCATTGGTGCCACCTCCTTATACACAAATATCCCACATGCCCAGGGCCTCGCTGCGATGGAGTATTTCCTTTCACGCCGACCACCCACTTCCCTACCTAAAACCTCTTTCCTTAATACCCTAGCCAGCTTCATCCTAACCCACAACTTCTTCACCTTTGAGAGCCGGACATACCAACAACTAAAGGGAACAGCCATGGACACCAGGATGGCCCCCTCGTATGCAAACTTATTCATGGGACGCTTAGAGGAAGCCTTCCTGGAAACCCAAGCCTGTCAACCCAAAGTTTGGTACAGATTCATTGACGACATCTTCATGATCTGGACCAACAATGAAGAAGAACTCCAGAATTTTCTCTCCAACCTCAACTCTTTTGGTCCCATCAAATTCACCTGGTCCTACTCCAAACCCCATGCCACTTTCCTTGATGTCGACCTCCATCTGTCCAACGGCCAACTTCACACATCCGTCCACATCAAACCTACCAACAAACAACAGTACCTCCATTATGACAGCTGCCATCCATTCGATATCAAACATTCCCTTCCCTACAGCTTAGGTCTTCGTGGCAAAAGAGTCTGCTCCAGTCCCGAATCCCTGAACCAGCACACCAATAACCTAATAACAGCTTTCACATCCCGCAGCTATCCTCCTGATCTGGTTCAGAAGCAAATTACCAGAGCCACCTCCTCATTCCTCCAAATCCAGAACCTTCCACCGAAGAATCCCAGAAGTGCCCCTTTTGTCACCGGATACTTTCCAGGACTGGAGCGGACTCTGAATGTGGCTCTCCAGCAGGGATACGACTTCCTTAAATCCTGCCCCGAAATGAGATCCATCCTTAATGACATCCTTCCCACTCCACCAAGAGTGTCTTTCCGCCGCCCACCTAACCTTCGTAACCTCCTAGTCCATCCCTATGAAACCTCCAAACCACCTTCCCTACCCTCTGGCTCCTACCCATGCAACCGCCCCCGTTGTAAAACCTGCCCTATGCACCCTTCCACCACCACTTACTCCAGTCCAGTAACCCGGAAGGTGTACACGATCAAGGGCAGAGCCACTTGCGATAGCACCCACGTGATTTACCAACTAACATGCCTGCACTGTGAAGCGTTCTATGTGGGAATGACCAGCAACAAACTGTCCATTCACATGAACGGTCACAGGCAGACAGTGTTTGTTGGTAATGAGGATCACCCTGTGGCTAAACATGCCTTGGTGCACGGCCAGCACATCTTGGCGCAGTGTTACACCGTCCGGGTTATCTGGATACTTCCCACCGACACCAACCTTTCAGAACTCCGGAGATGGGAACTTGCCCTTCAGCTTATTCTCTCCTCCCGTTGCCCACCTGGTCTCAATCTCCGCTAACTCAAATTCCCGCCCACTATCTTTAGCATCTTTGTCTTGGTTCTGTGGACAGAGCCTCTGCCTCAATTGGTATCTCTGTCCAACTTCTTTGGTTTTTACAAATGTCTGTCTAGGTGTGTTTGTGTTTCGATATGTCTGAGTGTGTGTATATTTGTTTACCTTCCTTTTTTCCCCTAAGGTAAGTCCTTCCACTCCTGGGATTGGAATGACTCCTTTTCCACCTTCTTAAAACCCATATCCTTCCGTTTTCCTCCCCTTTTTTCCTCTTTTTCCTGAAGAAGCTGCCAGTGGTGGCGAAAGCGTGTATGTGTGTTTGTGTGTGATTTTATTTGTTTCTCTCGAAGAGCCGGTCCTTTTGGTAAGTCATCTCTTTTCTATTTTTATTTTGTTTATCCCACCAGGAAAGTTTCCCTCTATAATTTTCGTTTCATCAATTTGGATATACTTCCTTTCATCATTTCCCACTAGAAAGCCAATATGTATAATGTCAGCAGTTAACATTAATTTATTATTGTCTTCTAAATTCCTAACAAGATACACACACACACACCACACACCTCTACAAACATTTAAATCTGACAGACTGCGACCAGCATGTCGGGTCACGTAGTATCCAAGTCGCGGCGACTCACAATGCCGCTACTCCAGTGTCCCCATGTGAACGGCCTCATTGGCCTCATTTAACTACACATGCAGCGTCTCATGGTCACATAGTATCTCAGCCGCTCGGAGACTTTAATATCCAAATATGAATAGGGCCTTAGACATTCAAGTTTCGGTCACCACCGTATCAAAGTAAATATGACTGCCAGTGAGGCGTTCCAGTTGTGGGGCAGAACGAGTTGCAACCATTTGTGACAGTATTTTCTGCAGATATCTGTCGTTTACAGGGATCGGATCACAAAATCCAACAACAGAGTCACATACTACACTCATCCCTATACGTGACGTGTGCACATTAACATTCCCTATTTTAGAGCAAACTGCATGTCTTATATTTAAATCAACGAAATTAACATGGATACAGATTCACAACCACTATTGCAGTGAAGTCTTGCTATGCAAAAATACATACCTGTCTTATTTTAATGCCTACTTGCGAAGAAACAGAAGTGCTAAATGTTTTGCTCTAAATTACAGTACTACTCATTGACCTATTATACAAAGCTTGCCCTGTGTGAAGACATTTTGAAAGCAACACTGTACCTCTGAAAAGCATTGTGATGTATGTTAGTCACCATTGTTTCTTTTTGAATATGAATACCTTTCATATTGAAGGCCCCTAGTGTGTGAACAACTTCGTCAATAAACCTAATATCTCTAGCACCAGCCGTATGTTTGCACACTGGACACCTTGCAGCCTCTTCCTAGAACCTTAACGAGATATAATTCTTAATCTTTCTTGGAAAGAGAGAATTTACAGCAGTGGTTACGTTTGTGCAAGAACAACATTTTGATTTATCAACATTGACAAATAGCAGATAATTAGTACAAATCAAGGGTGAAATTTCTGACAAAATAAATGTCATAATTTAATTTAATTTGTCCCATTCCTTTCATCAAAAAATGTAAAGTAAAACAGGACAATCAAGGGGAAACTAGTGTCTGGATTTAATACTTGATTAATGAAACACTGAAAGAGTTATGCATGTTATGTTTTACATGAAAACGTATTGAGAAATTTTCGAGATGAAGATCAAACATTTACGTGTGTAATATAGGCTATATTCGGGATTTAATTGCCTCTCTCGCACTGTAATCGGCTTAAGATTGTAACTTTCGGCATGTTCCATTACAAACACACACACACACACACACACACACACACACACACACACACACACACACACACACACACACAAAACCACCACCACCACCACCACCACCACCACTATTGTTTCCCATACGGAAGTTTCAGTGGTTTTGTACCTTATAACCTCTAAAATACAACATAGCATGGATCAAAATACACAGAATGCCACTTATATGAATGTCATCCGTAGAACCGTTTTCGACTGCTAACATGTATCTCACAAGAGGTGTATCGTATAATAACGCCTAATTTAAGATATATGTATTTGTAAAAAAGGGCAAAGTACTTTTGACAAGCAAGACTGTAGATGTCATTGCTGCTTGTTCACTCGCAATAATTTTAAACTGTCCTCTTAGGTTCCTGCTTACGACACCCTTTATATTCGTAAAAAAATAGTACTTTTGTCAGTCAGAATAGACATCTATCTACACTGTAGCTTGTCAAAATTACTTTGCCGTTTTCTACGAATATGTGATATTAGGCCCCTTTTGACGATACACCTGAAGCGAGAGCTGCAGTACCACTCAAAAACGGTTCTACAACCTTTCATCAATGCAGGTTAGAGAGTAAATGAGTCCACTAACGCTACAGGTGGCCAAAACATGAAGTGCGAGAAACAGGCGTTGAGTTGGCATTTGCAGTTGCAACTGGTGGAGGCCGCGCACGCGCAGTAGCACATCGACTGCCGTGTGGCAGCCAGCGGCCACAGCAGACGGCTCTGGAGCCCTTCTGACGTCGTCATGGCAGCCAACGTGTTAAAGGTAGTAAAAAACTCGCAACTGAAACGAATCTATTTTTGAGGAAATGCAGCCAGCCAAGCGGAAGGCAAATAAATGTTTCTGCCAGAAAGCATATCGAGTACTGCGACTTTTCCAGGGTTTATGGGAAAAATACGCTGAGTTTTTCCTGAGATTTCTGGAACATAAAAATTCTCTGAGATTTCCCGGTTTTCCAGGACGCTGGACACCCTGAAGTATGTAATGTAGTGCTATGATGCTCTGGTCAGTGTAGGATAATCACATCAGGCTTAAGAGTAGGTGTAAGGGGGCACATTCTATGATGTATCGTGTCTCTGTGCAAGAATTAACATACTGCCAAGCTGTTGTAGGGGGTTCTTTCTACCAAACACACACTACCTGTATAGACTTTGATCAGCGGGTCACAGAGTAATGCACACAGGCCTGCAAAGATGTCAACTAACATCTCTGCTAACTAATGTATTGTTATATAGTTCACAGGAGTTGTAAGTGGTTGCTATTTTGTCAGCAAAGTGTAACCACTGTCCAGATTGAGAAGTTGTATCACTCAGCTTTATTTATAACTAAGTTGCATTGTATAGTCATTTGTAGAAGAATTAAAAATAAATTATTTTCCTTTGATGATGTACACCTCAGATGAATCAATCCAATGCCAGTTTCCAGGAATATTGCAGTGGGACACTGACTAGTGGGATCCCCATTTGATTGTTACTAAAAAACAAAAATAGAATGAAAAGGTAACAAGCATAATAAACTTTAAATTTCATCTGGGAACTTTGTAGTGAATGTGAAAATTAAGTATGAGCTGTTGTTTCAATTAGAAACTGATGAGCCTCAGTCAGACGTAGATGTTGGCAGGCCACAATAAAACTTCTAGCAATAAACAGAAAAATAAAAATGTCAAGATTATTTGCTAGTTAGACCTCATACTAAACGTTTGAACTACATTCAGAATATAAGGTCAATGTTAGTCTGGGGAAGAAAATAAAGGGGAGAGGTGCAAATCATGAGAAGTAAATTACCTGTGAATACAGGTGACAGATCAAAACCTTTATAGGAGGGGTAAATGAGGGGGGGGGGGGGGGTGGAGAAAGTTGAGATTAAAATAAAAATTCAGTTTGAGAAAGAAGTAAAACAACATAATTCTGCCACATTTTAGCAAAGCAAAGAGCTGTTGGCTTTCAAAAAAAAAAGAAAGCATCCTAATAATCAGAAATTTTGTTTCTATTAATAAGAGTGCAGGTAAACTATGAGCAATGCAGTGATCACATTATCGTAATCAAGATAGATACGAAGTCGACACCAACCACAGTAATACAAGTTTATATGCCATCTAGATCTGCTGGTGATGAGATTAATTATTGGTATGAGGCGGTAAAGGAAATTATTTCCACAGCTAAGGAAATGAAAACTTTGTTGTTAAGTGGGGGGGGGGGGGGGGGGAGATTGGAATGTGGTAGTAGGAAAGGAATGGAAGGAAAAATAGTAGGTGCATATAGACCGTGGAAAGGAGTGAAAGAGGAAGCCACGAGGTAGAATTTTTAACTCTATATAATTTAATCATAAACACTTAGGTTAAGAACCATGAAAGACAGTTGTACATGTGGAAGACACCAGCAGACACTGAAAGGTACAAGACAGATTTCAGACCTCTGACCATATCTTATTGGTCATGGACTGTAGACAAAGTGAAGAAACTGCAGAAAGGTAGGAATATTAGGAGATGGAACCTGGATAAATTGAAGGAAACTGAAGTTCTTGAGAACTTCCCCAGAGGGAGATTTAGGCAACAATTGACAGAAACGGAGGAAAATAAAACAATAGAAGAGAATGAGTAGCTTTAAGAGATGAAACAGTCAAGACAACAAAGGACCACATAGGTAGAATGACAAGCCCACAAAAGACAAAGAAAATTATTTATCAACAGTTTACAAGAGGTGTTAGAGCAGCCACCAACAGTGATACAAGATTCACAGCGACATTAGAAAAGACGTCAGGCATGTTGATCACTGGTCCAGCAGCAACAGACATGTGGGCAACTGGATATTCTTCAGTACTCTTACACAAGAGCTATTAATTGACCCCAAAGAAAGAAATCCACACAGATTAAATCAGGTGAATGAAATAGCAAGATAACTGGTCTGCCCCATCCTATACACAGCTGGCTGTACATAGACACTAGATTATTCCTAAAGTGTACTGGGGTGGGAACCACATTCGTCTGAACTCTGAACAGATAGTGGAACATCATCCAGAAGAACAGGTAAGACCACCTGTAGGAATATTTTGTACATGCAGCCAGTTAAACAACTAGGTAGAATGTAAACAGTGCACTCTTCAGTGCTCTGTAACAGCTCAAGGCATCATTACCAACCACACATTCCTATACAAAATCTGCTTATTTCGGTTCCATCTACCAGCCATTTCATTTTTGACACTTATTTTAAAACCACCCTGTATAGTGGAGGTCTACAAAGGATATGAATTTCAAGACAGGAAGAGGAAGTAGATGAAGTTGAGATAGAAGATACTATACTGAGAGACGAATTTGAGAGAGCACTGAAATACCTAAGTCGAAAAACGGCCACTGGAGTATACAACATTCCCTCAAGAGATACTGAAGTCTCTGGGACAGCCAGACATGACAAAACTATTCCACCTGGTGTGCAATATGTATCAACTGGCAAAATACACACACACACACACACACACACACACACACACACACACAAAACCGCTGAAGTCTGGCTGCAGTGGCTGTAGACTGCAGTCACATGTGTATGTGTGTCCTCCTAAAAAATATTGTTAAATCCTTCCCGGAATTTCCATTACTTGAAATGACAATGTTATCTTGACTCTTAAATTCAAAAGTATTAATATTACCAGCACTTCCAAAAAATCTTTAAAGGTTGTATTGAAAGCATTATTTACTGGGTTTGTGCAAGTACCTGTACCTAAAATAAATACCAAAACTATTCTTCCTACTTTCATTGACCATTAAAAGAAAACTGTATCTGATTTTTGACACACTTTATGGAAACTGAACACAGAAAAAATAAAATATAATAATAAGGAAAAAATGCAAAATAATGTTATTTCAACTTGCATATTCTAGCACGCAAACCATTACCAGTTTGAGATAAAAATTACCCAGCAAATGACAATATTTCTACATCTTATGATAATGTTTGAAACATAGATCCAAATACATATCTAAAGATTATCAATACCACAAGAAACTAGAGTCACATTACCAGGTTGTTGATGGTTACTGGAGTAGGTCCATGAGACGCAGTTGTGTCAGAGAATAATTCCAAAGTTTCTTCACTTCGTGGAGTTGTGTTTCCACTTAGTGACTGCAGCTGTCCCTCAAGATCACGTACTTTCTGGTGAAAGGGGAAAAATAAATTTTAATTGCTTCACTTTACTAAATACAGGTTGCACACATTAACTTGGCCCCTCTCTGATCAATGTGAGCCAAATTGTGCCACTTCAGAATATCTATACTTAATGTCAATCTTATATATGTAGCATTATTGTCTGCCATAACATAGGAAGACACTGTGAATATAGTATTGATCAGTGTTGCATGTAGCATTATTTACAAAATGGAGCAAAGAGGCTGTACTTGCTACTTCCAGTACTCATCATTAATGTCTATATCACTTCTTTAACACACCAATCCACTGCATGTTTGTTTCTTTCTTTAGCTGGAAACGGTGGAGCATGTTTCAGCAGAAAACATGTTATAAGCTGATCACAAGCTTCCACTCACAGCATATTCCACTCAGGGACCAAATGAAAGTGAGAGATCAGGAAGCAATCATTATTAAGGTAAACAATGAGAACATCAATATTAATAGTTTTTCTGATTTTATTCTCAACATTACTTTTTCAAATCAATAATTCTTTTAATAGCAGATCTGTGTACTGCTGGTGAACAAAAATATGAAACACCACATAACCCTACCTGCCAACCTTCAAAACGTAAAAATCATAAGATTCCATTAAAAAAATTAGGAGATACGATCCATCAAAAATGTGGCTAATTTTAGTATAAAGATTATGATAAGCGATTTTAGTTTTTCCTATGATTTCACGACACTATATAATGGCTACAAAAACACAAAACACTTTCTCATAATTGAGCAAGCTGATAACAGAAATAAACATTTGGTTACAGAAAGAAACTGGGTGCACAAATGCTTCAAAATTTTCCTCATCCCAACATCATATAATTTCTGAAATTCTATCAGCACCTCTCTTCTTTTCATGATTCTTTGCAGAAAATAGTGTATGTCCAGGAATTAATCGGCAATCGGGAATGGCAAACAGCCAGTTCCCTTTCTTGCAGCCAAATTTAATAAATGAAATATTTCTTTTACCACCATTTGATTAAAAAAATATCACCCTGACAAACTTCAAATTGCAGACCTTTCTTAGATACCATTATGTACAAATTGTACCAAAAGTACCCCAAAAACATATTTTTTTGTATATACAAGAACACACACGACCAAATCGAAATCCTGTAACACGTGGCATTTCCGCAATTAGCATATGAAACTAACACTCCCAACTACCCACTCTAAAGGTTTCCACCGATTACAAAAACACTAAGTTTCTTTACTTCATGTCAACAAAACATTGCCTCCAAATAGAGCTCAACACAAAGTGTACATGTGTCTCTGCTAATGCGCAGGGAAGAGCAAAAATAATAAAATACGTATGTCAATTATACTGACGAGTGATGAAAGGACTTTCGACCATTGGCTATAAAAATTGCTTTATTTTAAAATGAATCTCAGATTTCATGATAAAAACTAAACATCGGGTTAAATAATGAAAAATTGGGAAGCAGGAAAAGAACTGAAAATCAGGTGAGTTGGCAGGTATGCATAACTGTGACCAACATGGTGTAGGAAACGTGTCACAATTCAAAATAATTGCAAGTAAGTCATTTCAAAACAAATAAATACTAGCTGGTTCTGTACAGTTGTCTAGGCAATCTAATGACACTGTACCTTCAAAATGGTGGCAAATTTAGTGAACAATGAAACAGATGTAAGTGGCTAGCAATCATTCAGCCCCAACCCTGTTTCATTCTTGGAACATAAATCAGGCCAAAAGTTGGAAACGGTGTGAAACAAGACTCAATGAACCAAATGGCCATTGTACCATTGTCTACATGTTCTGTGTTACATTGCATTGTATCATTAATTTTTAGTCTGAGATGAAGACACTTACACAGGATAGGGTAGTGTAGAGAGCTGCATCAAATAAGTCTTTGGACTGAAGTCATCAATCAACAGCAACAACAACAACACAAAAGAAAATTTTGGAAGTGCAAACTATTTTCTAACTGCAATTTTGATGATGGTAATTGTTAAACAACTCTTACAGATCACTCAAAAATCTCTCTGTTTAATTTCATCAAACCTACCTTAGTGTGTTTCAGCTGAAGAAGTTGAAATTCCAGTTTCCAGTGCTCTCTGTCCTGTTCCAGTTGTGTAGCTCGCTGAGTGACTGAAGCCAGTTGCTCTTTTAAGGACTCTCCGCTTTCTATGCTGGAACGGGATTTCTCTCTTTCGATAAGTGCTTCTTCATAAGGGACAGCAGGAATGTCATCCTAAATATGTTTAATGAATCATTAGACAGACCCTCACATTTTAAACCAAAGTACAAAAATTAAAGCAGGAGACAAATTGAAAATACACTACAACCTCACTAATCGGACCCTCAGTAGTCCAGTCTCTCAGAAATCCAGCACACATCTGGAAAGATGTGCACAACACTGAATTATCAAGTGCAACATTGTTATTAGTTAAAGAACCCTGTACATACTGTATTTGGAATTGTGTAATCTTTAAAGTTGTGTGTAGCATCTTCTAAAAGGAAATTTGTTTTGGAAAATTTTATATTCGTGTATTTTGACATATCTAGAGATGAAAAATCTTCTACCTAGGAATGAACATGGGTTGGAAGTCAACGATTGTGTTGAATGCAGCTCTGTGTTCACATACAAGGCCTAAAAACTAGTGATTATGGGCACATAGGGTGAGGCCGTCTTCTTTTTGCTATCGGCAAGCCTTTTGACAGTTTTCCATACTGCTGCCTTAACATTAAAAATATGAAAGGATATATCAGACCAACAAGTGATGTGGCCCAACTGTTTGATGATCCATCTTGAAAGCTGCAAACGAAAATCACCTATGCTTTTTTCCCAATCCTCTTCCACAGAGTACAGAGCACTACTTCTAGAAGGGCTGCAAGTTCTTGCATATACACACACTATGTAGAATCAAATTGGTATTGACACACTCAGTAATCTGTCACTTTTTCTAATACAACACCCAAATGGGCCAGGAATGGCCTAACTAGTGAGTCTAGTGTGTATTACAGGATTTTTAACATGCTGAATTACTGCTTAACAGCATCTTGTGTTAATAATTACAATTTAAGAACACCCGACGGTTCAAAATTTCTATTTTGATTCAACAGATGATTACAGCAACTTGCTGTGAATTACACTGCACATTATTCTTGTCAACTCTCTCCCATTCTCCCTACCTCCCTTTCTGCAATATTCGCAGTGAATTTCTCTACATACTCATGTATTTTAAAACTTCCCCTCTTGTCCCTCAACTTCCCCCCTTCATTTTCTCCTGTATGCAATCAACTGACCAATACTAACAGTAATCATTCGATCCCAACCCACTTTCCTCTCTTCACACAATCAATTTTACACACCCTTTCACCCCTCCCTCCCCAACCTCTTCCTTCACCCATTACTGAGTTTGTGGCACACATAGCCATGAATGATTCTTTTCCTTTCCATTATTTTATTTTTGCTTGTCTCTTCTGAACATCTACCAACCCCAACCCACTCTCCTCCCCCCCTCCCTCACCCTAGTGACACATTGGGATTAATTTTGGCCGACTGCGGTGGCCGAGGGGACTGAGGCGCTCCAGTCACAGTCTGCACGGCCACTATGGTTGGGGGTTCGAATCCCCCTCGGGCATGGATATTTGTGCCGTCCTTAGTCTTAGTTAGTTCATAAGTAGTTTGTAAGTTTAGGGACTGATGACCCCGTAGTTGAGTCCCATAGACTATACAAACATTTGAACAAACATTTGATTAATTTGGATATACCTTATACTCTGGAATCCATTTTGTTGTAATTATCTTTTTAATTCAGATATTTTCCTCCAAATGATACTTAATCGTTAATTGCAATAATTAATGCAGCCTTTGATTTCACTCTGAGCTAAGGTCTCTATTACTTGCTACTAGTTGGGCCTTTGTGCTACAAAAGTGGAGTCTTTATCAAAAATATTGCAACAAAACAGTTTGTGCTTTGTGTCAGTATGTGCTGTATTAAGAATTTATTAGAAATAATCAATATCCCTTCCAATTTTGATTCTTAACTGGAAACAACAACCTGCAGCATGTTGCACTTTTGCTTCAATTTTTATTAAGTTTGTTGTCACTACAGTTTGGATTGACTTATATTGGCAGCAGGCCTTTTATACTGTAGCACACTGTTAGTAAATACTAAATTTAATATTTATATTTCTATATTTTTAATTTTTTTATCTGCACACCATGGAAGTGTAATTACAATGCCAAGAGAAGAACAGTTTTGTACTCTTTTTTGTTAATATTCAAAGATAATAACACATAACACACAATTAACTTAATATTGAGTATAAACATACAAGTACAAATAGTAATTTGTTGTATTCCCACAAGCCCTTGTAGGGGCCTCTGCCCTTTGGCTTTAATTCCACATACATTTTATGTAACCCTGCTCTGTTTTTATTGTTTTGTTCTCAATTTATTTTACCATTGAAGTGTTTTACAAGTACAGCAAGTCATACAACACAACTTTAATTGGTATTCACCATATGTGGTTCTGCTGCTGCTGCTGCTGCTAATGCCTATTTGTTGGTTTTTATATAGAATGTACATAGCACCTTAGGAACTGCATTTTATCGGTCTGGCTCTTGGCTCTTTACCAAAAATATTTTGAAAACAGTTAGGGCTGTAAGGTAAGCTATGAAGAATAGTTTATCCTTTTTTGTGTAGTATATTGTCAGTTCTAAATCTAAATTACTCGTAAACAGTGCATCATGTTGCATTTTTTACACCAATTTTTCAAATGTTGGACACACACACACACACACTCACACACACACACACACACACACACACACACACACACACACTTAAGCTAATGGCCATGGTCTTCCATATAATATAGAACATTCACACAATTACACAGGCACACAACAGTTATGCAACTGTCAGCTCTGTCGCGTGGAAATAGGAAATTTGAGGGGGATAAGAAGGTTGCATCACGGTGGTGGGAATGGATACAGCAAGGCCTTGCAGAGCATGTATGTATTAGGTGGGAGGAACGAGATGCAGCTTAGGAATGGAGTGGGGAGGTGGGTGAGGGGAGGAAAGAAAATAAAAGAAAAAAGTTATTTTGAAAATAATGCATATACTCAGAGATTTAGTTGATACAATCTTTGCACAAGGTAACAGAATGCTCAAGGTTAATGTATTCTGTTTTTACAGAATTATCTGGTTTTTCTGTTCTTGCTTTGGCAGTCCACACAGCGTCCGCGTAAAGTCGTAGTTGATTCGACTCGAGAAATCTTCACACTGCAAAGCTCGTCAATTCTCTGTCACTTTTGTTGGCAATATTTTTGTCACTGATCTTTGCTGAAGATAACCATGCAGAAGTGCAAAAAGAAAGTTGTCTCAAAAATTCCCTTTCATTTGTTGTTTCTGATTTGCATTGAAAATAATAACGGCATTTATCGCAGCTATTTCATGATGGTATAAAAACCAACCATTGTCCATCTCCTGATGCTTTTAGCTACATTATATGTTGCACTCATTCCATCTACCGCATCTACTACATCCTTCTAAGGTGCAATTTTCCTGAAACATCAACACAGATGACTTTTCTTGATAGTTTTTAATGTTAGTAAATTCGTTCAGGACTTGTCCCTTATTCTTCCTCGGGTTAACAATTAAGGAGGCCTTCTGTGTTTCCAGTGTATTGGCAAGCTCTTAACTCTTAAAATAATTGTCAAAAGTTATGTTGTGATCTATAGTCAGGAAATATCAGCAAAGTCTCTGAACAAGTTCAGTTGGTCTGTTGCCGTGTCTGTATGGCCCTTCAGGCTGTTGCCCAACATACACCTACAAGTTGTACACGTAAACAAATTCTGGCATACACTGCTGCAAAAATCTTTATTCCATACTTGTTTGGCTTATTTGGCGTGTACTGTTGGAAATTGCATCTTCTAAGGAATGCTTTTAATTTTTCTTCAACTTTCACATATTCAGAAACCATATAAACCTTCTGAAAGTGATCTGTTTTACATCTTTCAAATCTTGTTTGTTTATCATCGAATCTGACGTGCTGAAGGACAAAAAAGAATTTTTTTATGCCCCTTGTGAGATGAAATATTTTAACTCCTCTGCCATCTGTTCACCACAAATCTTGTAAATTTACTGGATTGGAACAGATTATACCAGCATAGAACAATAATCCCAATAAAGCCTTTATTCCACTTTCATTAGTATCTTGAGAATCTCTTTCCCTACAAAAGTTTCCCCAGATACTTTCAATGTACTTATTAGTACAGTCAATGAGCATTTACATAACTTATTCATCAAAAAACAGTTCCTAACACTGCAGAGGATTTATAGCACTTTTTGCAGCACATTTCATGCCTGAGAAATGAGTTATCTTATGAGAAAATGTGCATGTGTTCTTTGGTGGAACATAAAGTTTCCATACTGTACCAACTTTACTGTAAATACATTACTCCCAACACCACTATCAGTGTATCCTGATTCACCACTAGACATTTCTTGTTCAGTGCCGGGAATCATTTTCTCACTCTGGATCCTGGATTTCTTCAAAACTGATTTCTCCATCTTCAGAATCACCACCTTCACTGTCATCAGTCCCTTCTTCCATCAGTTGTCTAATTCTCTCCTCTTGTGCCTCATAAGAATAAGCCATGATGTAGTTGCAATACTTACAACATACAAAAAACTACAAAGCAAGAAAATATTTGATCTAATACTAAATGATGTCAATACACCAAAGAGGCACACACAGTAATAACTTTAGCAGAGTAAACACTTGTGAACACAGCTATTCTGTGAGACCCTAGACCTCTTCGTTGAGAGCTATCTGGAAGTGCTCTTGTTGAAATATGAGGTACATCATACCAAACAACTCCCAATATGTTCACTTAAAAGTACCAAGACATTATCTTCTTGGAAGCAATTTTTCAGGCATTGCATTTAAGTGAAAATATTCTCCTTGGTCTGACAAGCTACCCTCATGTACTGGCAGGTCAGCATATTCAACACTGGCCTAAGTGACCCTGGATGGAGCAGCTGGACTGCTGTTTTAACAAGTTTTTCGAAAATTACAGCTTTCTAACTATGAACGCAATAATTGAGTTGGCTATCTAATTTGAAACAATTAAACCTCATTTACTTATTCCAAAAATAAATATTATTAAAAATTAATATTAGCACATAAAAAATATTTTTAAGTAATTTTTTTTTAATAAAACCAGAACACAGCTCGTACATATGATTCTTAAAGATAATCACCTTCTCCTTCTGAATCAGAATCATCGATTTCCATTTCCAGAGGATTGAAAACATCATTGTTGTTGTGGTCTTCAGTCCGGAGACTGGTTTGATGCAGCTCTCCACAATAACCAGTCCTGAGCAAGCCTCTTCATCTCCACATAAGAACGGCAACCTACATCTGTCTGAATCTCCTTACTGTATCCATATCTTGGTCTTCCTCTGCGGTTTTTACCCCACGCACTTCCCTCCAACGCTAAATTCACAATTCCTTGATGCCTAAGAATGTGTCCTACCAATCTATCCCTTCTTTTAGTCAAGGTATGCTAGAAATTTCTTTTCTCCCCAATTCTGTTCAGTACCTCCTCATTAGTTACGCGATCCACCCACCTAATCTTCAGCATTCTTCTGTAGCACCATATTTCAAAAGCCTCTATCCTCTTCCTGTCCACAGTGCTTATCGTCCATGTTTCACTCCCATACAAGGCAACACTCCACACAAATGCCTTCGGAAAGGACTTCCTTAGGCTTAAATCAATATTCGATGTTAACAAATTTCTCTTTTTCAAGAACGCTTTTCTACCCATTGCCATTCTGCATTCTATATCCTCTGTACTGCGACCATCATTTGTTATTTTACTGCCCAAGTAACAAAACTCATCTACCTCCTTTATTGCTTCGTTACCTAATCTAATTCCTTCAGCATCACCTGATTTTCTTACACTGCACTCCATTACCCTTGTTTTGCTCTTGGTAATGTTCATCTTATATGCACCTTTCAGCCCACTGTCCACTCCAATCAACTGCTCTTCCAGGTCCTTTGCTGTCTCTGACAGAATTACTATGTCATCGGCAAAACGCAATGTTTTTAATTCTTCACCCTGAACTTTAATTCCTTCTCCAAATTTTTCCTTGCTTTCCTTTATAGCTTGCTCAATGTACAAATTGAATAACAATGGAGAAAGAGTACAACCCTGTCTTACTCCCTTTCCAACCACTGCATCCTTTTCATGCCCTTCAACTCTGACAACCGCTGTCTGGTTTTTGTAAAAGTTGTAAATAACCTTACGCTCCCTATATTTTACTCCTGCTTGCTTCAGAACTTGAAAGAGTTTATTGCAATCAACATTGTCAAAAGCCTTCTCCAAATCTACAAAAGCTAGAAATGTAGGTTTGCCTTTTCTTAATCTACCTTCTAGCTCTCAATGTAGAAAAATGTAAGGTGATGCGCATGAGTAGGAAGAACAATCCTATAATGTTCGAATACAGCATCAGTAGTGAGCTTCTTGATGCGGTCGCGTCGTTCAAATATCTAGGCGTAACATTGCAGAGCGATATGAAATGGAACGAGCATGTAAGGACAGTTGTGAGTAAGGCAGACAGCCGACTTCGGTTTATTGGGAGAATTTTGGGAAGATGTACTTCACCTGTAAAGGAAACCGCGTATAAAACGCTTGTACGACCACGTCTTGAGTATTGCTCAAGTATTTGGGACCCGCAGCAGATCGGTTTGAAGGAAGACAGAGGCGGTTCAGAGGCGAGCAGCTAGATTTGTTACCGGTAGGTTCGACCAATGCGCGAGTGTCACGGAAATGCTTCCTTCTTTGCTGAGAACTGGTTTTCCATCAGTGTCCTTGATATTCATAGAGCTGTTTTTCTTATCTCCACATGTTTCTTTTATTTTCCTGTAAGCTGTATCTATTTTTCCCCTATTTATACATTCTTCTACATCCTTGCATTTGCCTTCTAGCCACTCCTGCTTAGCCATTTTGCACTTCCTATCAATCTTATTTCTTAGTCGTCTGTACTCCATTTTGCCTGTTTCATTTACTTCATTTTTATATTTTCTTCTTTCATCAATTAAATTTAGTATCTACTGTGATATCCAAGGATTTTTTATAGGTCTTGCCTTCCTACCTATTTTGTCCTTCACTATTTCATCTCTCGATGCTACCCATTCCTCTTCTACTGTTTTATTTTCCCCTGTATCTGTCTATTGTTGCCTAAAGCTCCCTCTGAAATTCATAAGAACTTCCGATTCCTTCAATTTATCCAGGTCCTATCTCCTTATTTTCCTATCTTTTTGTAGTTTCTTCAGTTTCAGCCTACAGTTCATAACCAACAAGTTATGGTCAGAGTCTATATCTGCCCCTGAGTATGTCTTACACTGTAAAACCTGGTTCCGAAATCTATGTCTTACCATTATAAAATCTATCTGGTATCTCCCGGGGTCTCCTGGTCTCTTCCACGTATACAACCTTCTTTTGTGATTCTTGAACCAGGTGTTTGTTATGACTAAATTATGTTCTGTGCAAAATTCTACCAGGGGGGCTTCCTCTTTCTTTTCTTTTGCCCAGACCATATTCACCTACTATCTTCCCTTCCCTTCCTTTACCTACTACCGAATTCCAGTCTCCCATAACAATTAAGTTTTCCTCTCCCTTAATTGTCTGAATAATTTCCTTTAGCTCCTCATATATTTCTTCGATTTCCTCATCATCGGCAGAGCTAGTTGGCATATAAACTTGTACTACTGTTATCGGTGTTGGCTTTGTATCTATCTTGACAATGATAATGCGATCACTGTGCTGCTCATAGTAGTTTACCCGCATTCCTATTTTCTTATTCATTATCAATCCTACTCCTGTAATACCCCCAATTGATTTTGTATTTATAATCCTGTACTCACCTGACCAGAAATCCTGTTCATCCTGCCACCGAACTTCACTAATCCCCACTATATCTAACTTCAACCTATCCATTTCCCTTTTTAAATTTTCTAATTTTCCTACTCAATTAAGGGATCTAATAGTCCACGCTCTGACCTGTAGAATGCCAGTATTGTCTTTCCTGATGATCACATCCTCCTGAGTAGTCCCCGCCCGGAGATCCGAATGGGGGACTATTTTACCTCCGGAATATTTTACCCGAGAGGATGTCATCATCATATGTTCATACAGTAGAGCTCCATGTTCTCGAAAAAATAACGGCTGTAGTTTCCCCTTGCTTTCAGCCGTTCGCAGTAACTGTGTGGCAAAGCCACATTAGCTGATGTTACAAGGCCAGCTCAGTCAATCATCCAGACTGTTGCCCCTGTAACTACTGAAGAGGCTGCTGCCCCTCTTCAGGAACCACATGTATGTCTGGCCTCTCCACAGATACCCCTCCGCTGTGGTTGCACCTAAGGTACAGCTATCTGTATCGTTGAGGCACGCAAGCCACCCCACCTCGGTAATGTCTGTGGTTCATGAGAGTGGTATCACTCTGACGTAAATTTACCATATTGAGAATATGCAGATTGCAAGCAATGCAGATAGCACACAAAAGCAGTGTAGGACTCAGAGAGCAGGAAATACAAAGCCCTTTCATAGCGTACAAATAGTTATAACTCCACTCACTAAGGTTGGTTGGTTTGATTTTGAAAAGGGACTAAACGACTAAGGTTATCAGTCCCTTGTTCCAAGTAGAAAGAGTACAGGATTGATCACTAAAAAGGTGCATAAAACAATGTGATAAAATGCATCAAGCAAAGGGGGTTAACAAGTCAAGAAATAAAAGCAACAAGAAAGAACACCAAGGAGAGAAAGAATTAAAAAACTATACCAGATTATCTTGGCTGGGTGATCACAATAATAAAAATAGAACATCCAGGCACTCTGTTACACATTAAAACCACCTACCTAAAAGTGCTAGGTAAATGGAGGGTAGATACATACTGAACACTCAATAAAATTCATATGGAATTATATAATCCACTCACATGAATAAAATTTAAAACTATCAACCGTAGAGGCATTGTCTGCTAAAACCGGGCTCAGGGCGTCAGTGAGGTTAAAACTCCACCTCTGGGTGGTGAGGTTAGTGCATTCCAATAAAAAGTGGGCGATTGATAAATGAGCGCCACAGCAACACTGAGGTGGGTCCTCGCAACGGAGAAGGTGACCATGCATCAGCCAAGTATGGTCAATGCGGAGCCAGCTGAGGATGACTGCGTTCCTGCGAGGGTCCCGTAGAGGACTTCCAGACGTTCATCGTCTCCTTTATTGTCCGCAACTTGTTGGGCATTCCGAGGGTATGCAATTCTGTATTCCACAAAGCTCAGGCTCGACTGCGTAGCAGAGAACGTAGGTCATCAGACAGTATTCCTTTCCTGCGATCCCGACACACTCTGGAGTCCAGATAAATACTACTGACCGTTTGCATTGTTTGGTGGCATAGAGGGACTCCTGGATGGCTATTATTAAAGGTCAAGAGCTCTTAATCTACTGAGGGAGTCGCTGCAGATGATGTAGGACTCCTCCACAGTGCGGTACGAATATGGTCAAGAGCACGATAGATGGCTACTAACTCTGCTGGCAAGGAGTGCAATTCATTATGCAATTCAGTTGGCAGGAGTGTATGTGTAGCCAACACGACCATCCACCATTGAGCCATCAGTGTAGATCACTTCTGAGCCCTGTGAAACATCAAGAATAGATTGAAATTGGCGGTGATTGGCCTCTGGGTGAACTGAGGTTTTGGGGTGCTGTGACAATTCCAAGCAAAGGCGTGGCCGACAGATACTCCATGGTGAAATATGCGATTGGAAGCGGAAGATAGAAGTTAACAGAGTAGATTCCAGTTCACTAAGCAGCAAACGGACACGGACACCAACTGTCATCCCCCAATCTCTGACGCTGTTGTGGAGTGGTAAGTGGCCTGCCTGGATAAAGGAGATGGTGGTTGGGGTGATGGGGCAAGCCATGAACATGAGCAATATAGTTGCAAAGCAGCTGTTGGCGCCTGGTTCGTAATGGCGGAAAGCCAGCTTCTGCAAGGAAGCTATTGACAGGGCTAGTTCTGAAAGCTCCTGTCCCCAGCTGAACACCACAATGGTGGATTGGATCCAGCATCCGCAGGGCTGAAGGCGATGCTGAACCATAGGCAATGCTCCCATAGTCCAATCGCGATGAAACGAGAGCCTTATAAGAATGTAGCAGAGTATGACGGCCTGCTCTCCAAGTAGTATTGCTAAGGCAGCAGAGAGGATTAAGGTGCTACCAGCACTTCTGTAAATGATGACAAATGTGAGAGAGCCATGTCAGTCGGTTTTCAAACCCAAGTCCCAAGAAACGATGAGTTTCCACTACATTGAGCAAGAGGCCATCTATGTAAAGCTCAGGACATGGATGGACTGTCTGATGCCGTCAGAAGTGCATAACACAGGTCTTGGCAGCAGAGAATTGAAATCCATGGGCGAGAGCCCATGTCCATGCATTGCATATGGCTCCCTGCAGCTGTTGTTCAGCAGCACGTATACTGCAAGAGCTAAAATATATGCAGAAGTCATCAGCATACAAAGAGGTGAAGACTGATGTACCAACTGCTGCTGCTGCTGCTGGACCATTTATCCCACTAAAAACAGAGGAACACTCAGTACGTAGCCCTGGGGTATCCCATTCTCCTGTACATGCAAAGAGCTACGAGAAGCACCGACTTGTACACGAAAGGTACGCAAGGATAAAAAAATCTGGATAAAAATAGGAAGCAAGCCCCAGAGACCCCACCCATGTAATGTAGTAAGGATGTGGCATCTCCAGGTCTTGTCGTAGCCCTTAGATAAGTCAAAGAAAATGGCCACCAGGTGTTGGCATCGAGAGAAAGCTGCCGTGTGGTGGGCTCAAGTTGGACCAGGTTACCCACAGCTGAACGCCCCTTGTGGAAACCACCCAGGCATGGAGTTAGGAGACCCCTGGACTCAAGGAGCCAGCACAATCTTTGACTCACAATACGCTCTATCAATTTGCAAAGAAAGTTGAGTGTTTAGCAGATTTGCTCACTGGAACTATCAGACACTCTCGCCACTGTGACGGGAATGTACCAGAACTCCAGATGTGATTGAAGATAGCCAGGACTTTACGCTGAGCCTCAGGTGACAGGTGTTTCAGCATCTGACTATGGATGCGATCTAGCCCAGGGGCTGTGTCAGGTCAGTGTGCCACAGCACTGAGGAATTCCCATTCACTAAATGGAGCATTGTACAGTTCTGTGCAGCGAGTCGAGAAGGACAATCGCTGTCTTTTCTCCCACTCTTTCAGGGCAAGAAAGGCCCTTGGGTAGGCCACAGATGCAAAACTCTGAGCGTAGTGCTCAGCAAACAGTTTAGCAACTGCATCTGGATCTGTGCAAAGTGCACCATTCACGGAAATTCCAGGCACACTAAGAGTACACTGGTAGCCATACACACGTCTGATCTTCGCCCACACCTGGGATGGACGAGTACGTGACCCAGTGGTAGAATGTACCTTCTACAACACTCCTTCTTGTGTCTTCTAATTAACTGTCATGCTCCGGCATGAAGTCGTTTAAAAGCGATGAGATTCTCCATAGATGGGTGCTGCTTGTGGCGCTGTAGAGCTCACATGTGCTCTATAATCGCCTTAGCAATCTCCAGCAACCACCAGGGTATCGTACACCAGTGGGTGGATCCCGAAGAGCAAGAAATTTCACACTCAGCCACAGAAATAATGGCTGTGGTAACACTGTCGATTACCGCATCGATGTTAGAGTGCGTGGGAGAACCAAACATGGCAGCAGAAGTAGAAATGTCCCAATTAGCCTTATTCAGTGCCCATCTGGGCAAGTGTTCAGGGGCCTGATGCTGGGGTAGTGACAAGAAAATCGGGAAGTGGTCAATAACCACTGGATGAAGGGGAAAAATCTAGGGCTACACACTGAAAGGTCTATGGCCGATTAAGTACCATGTGCTACGCAAAAATGCATGGGGGCACCATGGTTTAAAAGGCAGAGGTCGAGTTGAGATATCAATGTCTCGACATCTCTAACACAGCCAGTAATCATGGTACCACCACATGATGGGTTATGGGCATTGAAATCACCCAATACCAGGTAAGGACATGTTGCGGGACTTCACCATGAGGGAGGGAGGTAGACATTGTAGATGGTAATGTCCACTGCAGCCCTTACCCTGACAGCTACGGCTTCCAAAAGTATTCATAGTGGAACAGCTGTGCTGTAGACAGAGGTAAGGATGTAGGTGCATATTCCACATTCCCCATCACAGTCTGCGTGGTTCCTATAATAACCCCTATAACCACGTAAGGCAGGGGTGCGCATCACAGGAAACCAAGTTTCTTGCAGGGCAATGCAAAAGGCAGGTGAAGTGCTGAAGGGTTGGTGTAGCTCACCTAAGCAGGGGGAAAAACCGCCGCAATTCCACTGGAGGATGGTGTTATTGGCTTTAAAGGCCATGATTGGAACGATAAAAGTAAAACGTTACTCCATAGGTTCACTTGCTGCCACCGATTGTGAACGTACCGAATCTGAGATCATCGACTCTGGGGAGTCTGGAGGGCGAAATCCTCAAGTGCTTCTGCTTCTGAAGCAGAAGATGAGGGTAGCTGTGGCTTTGGAGCAACTAAAGAGTCCTTTTTCTTTGACTTCTTTACTCTTCCCTCACGCTGCCCCTTTGGTTTGAGGAGCTCGGAGGCCTTCTCAGAAGTGGCATGAGGCGTGGAAGAAGAGCGAGAAGCCCTTTGACCATCAGGTTTGGGATCCTTGGCAGCACCCTGAGAAGGCTCAGAACTGGGTGTCCCGAGCGACCCCTTCCAAGTGAGAGGAGCCGGAGGAGGCTTCTCCTTCTCTGGCTGAGAGGTGGGGACCAGTGTCCCCGACGTTTGAGGGGGGGTTGCTACCACAGTTAAAAGAGTGGAAGCCACCGAAGAGGAAGTGCCCCCAGCTAGCAAGGCAGCAGGGTCAGTTGATTGGGCCTGTGGGCTTACTGGCATTGATTGGACAGACTGTATAGCAGGCACAGTGGATGACAATGGTGAGGCTGCCATGGCATGGCATGGCATAGGTGTTAACCAGGTGCACAGGATGGAGCTTCTGATACTTTCTCTTTGCCTCTGAGTAGGTCAGTCAGTCTTGGGTCTTGTACTCCATGATGTTTCTTTCTTGCTGCAGAACTGTGCATTAGGTGAGCAAGGGGAGTGATTCTGGCTGCAGTTGACACATACGGGAGGGGGCATGCAAGGGATGTTTGGATGAACCGCACGTCTGTACTCCCGACATGTAGGGTTGGCATCCCATCAGGAGCTAATATGCCCAAACTGCCAGCACTTAAAACAGTGCATAGGGGGAGGAACATAGGGCTATATGTCGCACCGATCAATCATCACCTTGACTTTCTCAGGCAATGAATTGCCCTCTAAAGCCAAGATGAATGCACCAGTGACAACCCTGTTGTCACTCGGACCCCTATGGATTTGATGAAGGGAATATACCCCCCACCATTCTAGGTTGGTACGCAATTCATCATCTGACAGTAGCAACAGGTCTTTAATAAAGATTATACCCTGCACCACATTTAAGGTCTTGTGCAGCGTGATGATAACAGAAACACTCAGCTTGTCACAGGCAAGCAATGCCCGTGACTGGCTTGGGGACAACATTATTACCACTGACCCAGACTGCATCTTAGACATCCCTTCCACCTCATCAAACTTATCCTCCAAGTTTTCAACAAAAAATTATGACTTCGTTGTCTTAAGAGATTCTCCATCATTGCGGCTACATACCAGATATTTAGGGGCATAAGACTCACCCTGATGTTGGGCCCAAAGTTCCTCCCATGGTGTGGCCAGGGAAGGAAACGTTTGGGGATTGTATTCTGTGGCATTTTATTCGCCTTGACCTCTCTCAGAGACACCAGTTATACGTCCGGCAACATTACGGGATCTTTTCACAGTGTTTCCACAAGCAGCTAGGTATCTAAAGGTCCATCCAGGCAGAGCCCCACTTGCCTGGGTAAGCCTTATACAAGTGAGGTGCTGCAGGTTCTTCAGAGGTTGCTTGCTAGTGACTGTTCTACCTCAACAGCCATGCATCTCCTCAGCACCTCGCACACCATGGGATTGGTTCCACCATCGCACCGAATGATGGTTGTTGAAGCACACACAGTGTAGCAGACTGTTGGCGCGACATAGCCCACAGCAAATTGATGCTGAGCCCCTGAGGGGCCACTCACTATGTGGTAGTGTAATGCAGAGAATCTTCCTTGTTAATTTTACTTGGTGAGCAACAGAGGGCAGGTTGTGCAATGGCAGCTACTAATTTTTTAGCATTGCAGGAGTCAAACTAGGGCGCCATCTGCCTGACAGACTACCACTCAACAAGTCTGTCTTGGGGGCTGTCCAAAATGTGTTAATATATCTAGCTGCAGACTGCAGCTATGTGTGCTCCTTCCAGGGCCATATACAGGCAGGTCAACAGGTGCAGCTGCACAGGGTGGCAAAATTTTGAGGGTGGCAAAATTTTGCCATAAAAAAAGTAATGTTATGTTATGTGATACCTAAATGAGTGATTAAATACTAGATTAAATAATAGTTTTATTCGATTACATGATTATAGCAGTAAATTTTAAAATTCAGATTATTAGTGTCATATCCAGAGGTGTGTTTTTGTTTATTTCTTTTTATCAGTTTGAATTCCAGATGCGAGGGGGGGGGCGTAAAATAAATTCCTGCTAGGGGTGTTGCATACCATAAATACAGCCCTGGATCCTTCACAACACACACAGAAAATTTACAACTCTTGGAATATTTACACCTACTGTGAACTAGAACTGATAATTTTTTGTTTTGTTTCTCACATTCATGTAGTTTTGTTCTCAATTGCCCACCACATTCCCCCTCCCCAAAGCACCCAAAATTAGTAAGATTTGACAAAGTGAAGGAAATTTTTTAAAAGTGACAGTTATTTACAATGAAGGAGGTGGAAACAATGTGTGTTAGCTGCAGAGTGTGTAAACAAATTAAGCCCCAAACCAAAGTGTATTTACACCCATACTTCAGGCATCTTCTTCAGTCATATCATTTATGGGGTGCTTAGCAAGACTAAAGTAAGTTTGTGATGTAAGAGTTCATGAAAAGTAAACTATATACTATGCAGTAATCACTGTCTGAAAAGTACAGGAATTTTGACAAATAGCAAAATGCTGGTTCAACATACCATCTCCACTCAGTTTTTTTGGTTTTAATAGAGGAACCTATAAATGTAAACGAGAAATACCTGCCCAAAATCCTCCCCATCCCCATCCCCCTCCCCCCCTACAGTGATAATCCGCCATCCACCAAACCTAGATAATATCCTTGTCCATCCCTACTCCTTCCCTGCTCCCAACCCTGTATCCCATGGCTCATATCCCTGCAATAGACCTAGATGCAAAACCTGTCCTATCCACCACCACCACCACCACCACCACCTACTCCAGTCCCGTCACAGGCATTTCCTTTCCCAAAAAAGGCAGGGCAACCTGTGATAGCAGTCATGCTGTCAGTGCTGATGAATGGCCATCATCATACTGTGACGAGGAGACAGCTGGACCACCCTGTTGCAGAGCATGCAGCATTGTATGATGTGGCTCACTTCAATGATTGCTACACAGCCTGTGCCATATGGATCCTCCCCACAAACACCAAAATGTCTGAATTGCGCAGATCTCCCCTCCCCTCCCCTACCCTCTTCCTTCCCCTACCCTCTTCCTTCCCCTACCCTCTTCCTTCCCCTACCCTCTTCCTTCCCCTACCCACACTCCAGCTTACGAATGTCTCCCTTTCCGCCACACCCTCCAGTCCCTTCCTACCTGTCAGACAGCACTGATGTATTGCTCCATCCCCACCACCCACCAGCATCCCATCCCTCCCTTCCTGCTTCCTTCTCCATGCAGCTTCCTCACCCCCACCAATGGTTGCTCTCGCCTCAGCTGTGTTGCAGTCCAGCTGCAATAGCCAGAGACGGTGGCCGTGCGAGTGTGAGCGAAAGTGCGTGTATATATTATAGAGGAAAAACTCCTAGCAGGAAAAACATATATAAAAAGTAGATGAAGTTTACTTACCAAGCAAAGGAGCACAGGTAGTGATAGTAACATAAATGAAACACACACACACACACACACACACACACACACACACACACACACACACACACACACACACAAACGCAAACAAACCTAGGCAGACACAAAAATGTATATTTAACTGCTACTAACCTGATCTAGATAATTCATGTATGATGTCGCTCGCCTTTTGAAGGCTGAAACTGCAGGATGCATCTTTGTGTGAAGTGAGAAAGCTGATGCAGAAGACAGTGTCATGCCCTTCCACAGTTCTGTCCGACTGTCAGACAACACACCTGAAAGCTACAAACACACAGAGCCACTGAATAAATACAGAAAATAGCACACCAAGGAAAAAGCGAAGTCTAAGAAAGTCAAACATCAGCTGTACAATAATACTTACTTTTAATTTTGTGTGTGTGTGTGGGGGGGGGGGGGGGCAGAAAGATTTTCTTTATTTACTTGCAAATCTTTTTAATACTACAATCCTATGATACTGCATGTTTTTTAAAAAAATATACTGATGTTTATGGTGTGTAATGTATATGTGTATTGACAGAACTACGCAAATGTCCAGGCATGCACGCATGCATGTGGCAATTACAGCTGTCAGCTGATGCTAATTCATATTCACACTTGTGAATACATTTGTTGCATTTAATTTGGAAGGTGTAGTTTTAAGAACATTTGCTCAATTTATCAATACCAAGGCTTTGTACAACTGTAGTAAAAGCATCTTTCCCCTAGTGGGAATCACATCATAGAATAAGCACTCGTGGGCAGTAGACAACATGTGACATGGAAATTTTGGTCAGTCAAGGAGGCATTTATGGATAGCATAATTGTTTTTGTGACCATTCCTAAAAGTGAGGAATTTGGGTTAGAGTCTCATTTGGCACAATTTTTCCACTGTCACCACTGCATCAAGTAGCTGATGCTGATTAATGTTTGCAATTGCAAATACATTTCTTGCATTGTTACACTGATTTTTGTTTTATAATATCCATTCAGATTTAGTAGTCTAGCACAGTGTTACTGAGAGTCTTCATGAATGGATTATTTACTTCTTTCTAATCAATTTTTGATGATCCAGATAATCACATTCACATAAATTTTCAGCTCTGGCCTTCATCAGAAAAAGAAACACACACATTCACACAATCACTCAAACAGCTACACACACACACACACACACACACACACACACACACACACACACACCCTTTCCCACAAGAGATTGATCATATTAATTCATCTGCATTGTAATTGTCAAATGCCAGATGGGGCATGTATACAATACACACACATAACAACATACACCATTTGTTGACATTAACAGCCATAATGTTACAAATTCAAAATATTTAAACATTTTGGCCATTTCAGAGCATTGAAATAAATCCAATGGCAAAGAGGAAAATTTCTGCTGGACTGGGATTCGAACCCGGAATTCCCACTTTGGGGCAGTGGTCGCCTATCCAAGCACACTTCCCTTCCTACCCAGTATAGGCTGCGAGCAAGTGGAATCAAATGGACAGGGAGCACTACAATCGTAGTGTGCTAGAAGATGAGAATTTGGGTTGGAAAGGAAGCATACCTGGATAGCCTAATTGGCCCAAAGCGGGAAATCGAGGTTCGAATCCCGGTTCAGCACAAATTTTCAGCTTTGCCAATGGATTTATTTCAATGCCCTGAAATGTTCGATGTATTTAAATATTTCAAATTTGTAAAAAAGTGATTAAGGGGATAGTCTAAGGTGTGACACGAATTTGCAAGGAAGACATGAACTGGAGGAATGCTTAACATACAACGTACAACTGTACATTCTGAAACGTACATTCGGACGCTACGCGCCCTCAACTACTAAAATAAAAACTTATTTAACCTATACCTAGCCTTCTTAAGGCTACACTACCAATAACTTTTTTTTAAAAGATTTACGAAAACAAAGTTTTGTGCATTATTTTAATATTCGCTTTTCGAGCTTTTATGAATGTACCGAGTGGTCAACGGCACAAACGACAACCTATATGCCATAAAGAAGGTATAGAATTAATTATTTACAGTGCGACTTTATTTTACAATGTCGCCTGTCAAAAATAATTTCTCAATATAGGTATCCAGAGTCGCACTGTAACGATTAGAGTATATTTACATACGGAGCTGTAAATGGGTTACAATCTTTCAGAGCTATATGCAACAAGTGCGGCTTCCTTCAAAATCCTTTATCTTCTGTTCTTGGGAAATTTCATGTCTTTTCACCCGCATAATAAGGGAATCGGCGCGATTAAATGTGATATCGGTGAAAGAAATTACTTTTAACTACACAGTGTATGTAAAAAAAAAAGAGGCTGCTTCACGATCGGATACTACGTAGCACTACAAGCACGAAAGTTCAAAAGAAGACGCAAACACTGCAACAAAGGGTGATGGTGGCTTCTACCGGCACTTTTCAGAACTTCCGAATCTAAGTACCAGTCGTATTTTTAGATCCCGAAAACTGGAAAAAAAAAAGTGCGGCATGCATTCCGGTAAATACAGTAATTTGGGTGTCGTCTTATACGCCAGATATGTGCTTAAACTATAAAATTTCAATGAAAATTTGTACCTCATCTTATCTGAAAGTTGTCTTATCTGCGGAAATATACGGTACTTACATTTTGCACTTCACAAGAAGTATAAATTCGCGAAACATGTCATGCAAAGCATGAAAAACTACGAGTCACATAAACTAGGCTAAGCTGACACTTGGCATGGTGATTGTTGGATGCTCCCATCATCCACCGCATTGTGAGTCAACTTAGCGCGTACTACAAAACTACGAAACATGAAATATACATTTGAGTAAAGGTAAAGTGTCAAGAAACTTGACTACGTAAAAAACTAAAAGGTGAAAGCCATGCCAGTGGCAATTTATGTCACTAACGTAATTTTTTTCCTCCATGAACATGGTTTCTAAAAGCGTAAAATGCAGGAAAAATGTAAATATGTTAACACACAAAAAAAAGAGAGAGAGAGAGAGAAGAGTGTGAATTAACATTGTAAACATAGGAAATTTGATGGGACCAACAAAAATGGTGCAAACGGTGTCAAAACTTAAAATCTGTGAACGTAAAAGTGGAGTTAGACTAGATGTGGAAATATTTCTGTGGAAGTGTGCTTTATCAATATTTTTCTGGGAACTACCAAATTTAAAATGGCACCAATGACTGTGTAAATTTTCGGGCACAATCTCCTGACCCAGATAACAGCTCCAATATTCTCTACTTATTAGGAAATTTTCATTGCTTTCGAATTAGCACAATAATGGCAAATATTTATGTATTTCTCCATAATACAAATTATGACAACAGACGCATTCATTATAGAGAACAGGTGTGTGTGTGTGTGTGTGTGTGTGTGTGTGTGTGTGTGTGTGTGTGTGTGTGCACGCGTGCTTATGTAAATACCAAGACAATATTGAGAAACTGAATTCTCTTTCACCATGGAAGGGAGTTATAGAAGATGAGAAGTCTTCATCGGATAAGTTTTCACATTGGTCATAATGATAAAAATTCACATTTCTATGTAGGAAAAGCTGAGAAACTACTTGTGAGAAAAATTAAAAAGTAGAATGGATGGCCACTACTTAACTCACTCAAAACAGCTGATAGCAACATAAAAGACGAAAATACATATAGCTCACTTTTGGAATCAAGAGAGAGGGAGGAAAAAAAAGGGGAGTATCTCCGTCTAATGTGTCCGATTTGTAACTGTATTTGGCACCAAACAAATCTGTGTAGTTATGATTGCTACACATTACAGATATATTGCCGCAAGAGACCACGAACACAGACTGCTGGTGTGGCGCAGGGGATAGCGTCAGGGACTGTGGTGCTGAAGGTCACCGGTTTTTATTTCTTTGTAATTAACAATTCCAGAATGTTCTAAATGAAAATGTTTGTAAATCTATCGGACCAAACTGCGTGGTCATCAGTCCGTAGCTTACAAACTACTTAAACCTAGGTTAACTAACCTAAGGACAAACACACACACCCATGCCCAGGGAGGACTCTAACCTCCACGGCGAGCAACCGCAGCGAGACGCTTTAGACCGCTCGGCTACTCCACCGCGGTACAGAATGTTCTAAATCTTTCTTATGTTCACTTGTAAATTCTACTTGTTTCTTATGTTAACTGTTCTTCTAATTTCTGGTAAATTCTGTCTGTGTATAAATAGCAGAGCACTCTGCCTGAGAGGCAGTCAGTGCTGCGTGTATGTTGAGTTCATAATAAATGTGCTTTTAGTATAAGTGCCGTGTTCAGTTGCCTTCGAAGTCAAGCTTGCTCCCATTTCAACGCGACATTGATTGGTGTAGGCACCGGGTATCCTGTGCAACAGCTGCATCACCGTGACTCCGATTAGGCAACGTAAAAGCCGTTGCTTACACGGACTGGAACCGGAATACAAGGGATACACCGAGTACATTCTGCCAAAAGTCCGTATTATCAGAAGAACCATGGAGACGAAACCAGCGGTAAGCCAGCTGCACATCAGACACCCGTCGGTGTTCTCTGGAGACGCTGGACAGTACCCCAACAAATGGCTAAAAGGTTTCGACCGAGTCGCCAAGTAGAACAGGTGGGATCATACAATGTACTTGGCCAACGTCTATTTCTACCTGGACGGAACAGCCCAGCAATGGTTCGAGAACAATGAAGACAGACTGAATGACTGGGAAACATTCCAGGCGGAACTTAAGAAGACGTTTGGAGACTGACAGCGACATATCCGCTCCGCGGAAGAACAACTGAAGAACTGGGCCCAACGACATGGTGAGCTGACACAGTCTTACATACAGAATGTTTTGGCCCTGTTTAACACTGTCAATCCGAACATGACTGAGGCGGACAAAATCATGCACCTGATGAAGGGTATAGCAGAAGAGTATTGAAGAGATGCAACAAAGGAGAGCTGGACGCAGGAAGTATGACCGACTCCCCAATGTAGTCCCTATGGCCGTTGTGGAAGACCAGCATGACTTCGCTTCTCTCATATGACAAACTGTGAGAGAAGAATTACAATAATAGGTGGGACTGTTATACTGTTATACCAAGCAAGCATCAGATTATGGCCATGGATGTAAGCAAGTCACGAGGGAGCCGACGTCACTGAGGAAGAGGTATTTCAGACATTAGCTACTGTCTGCCCTGTCAATCGCACCCGATGGGAAGAATGGCGTTGCCCTACTATGACTTACGCTGCAGCTGCCAAACGGCAGCCCATGAACCTACTGACGCGACCACAACCAACTCCTCCGGTAACCATGACACCCCGCAGAAGAACAGATGTCTGGAGGACAGAAGACAACACACCACTGTGTTTCCGCTGTGGGCACCCTGGACATGTCATACACTACTGCAGAGAGAGGAGGCGAGTATTCAATGATTATTATGCTGCAAGATGTCAGCCATCAGAGCAGTTCTATCCCAGGCAATTACCTGCTGATGAGTTCAGTTGACCTATGGGAAGAAGCCCATCGAGGTCGAGACGAGGTCGCTCCCCGATGCGCCGCAGCTGTTCACCGTCGCCGTTTAGAGGTACCAGCCGCTCCCCTAGCCGCCGTGCCCAGGAAAACTAAGCGAGGCGACCATCTACGGAGGTGAGGCCGTCACAGATGAAAATCCTCCATGGACAACAGTCGCTAAAATGTCGAGAAATCTCATCGACGTCCAACCTGTCCGGGCACTTGTTGATTCAGGAGCGTCTTTTTCTGTATTGTCGGATAATTACCGCTGTACACTAAAGAAGACAGTCTTCTGCGATACAGGGACGACTGTGCTGAAGGTCGCGAATGGAAAGTATGTCCATCCAGCAGGAACTTGTGTCGCAAGAATAACCATCAACAACAGGACCCAGCCATTTGAATTTGTAGTGTTGACAGAATGTAGTCACAATGTCATCCTCGGATGCGACTTCCTTCAGGCATCCAAAGCTATCATTGATTGTGGAAGATCTGAGCTGCAAATTGAAGAAGTTGTTCTGCCGGAATACGTAATACAGAATTTTTTGGGAAGTTATTCGTCGTTGACAATTTGACAATACCGCCATTGACAATGAGAAGAGTTGCAGTCACAAACACAGATGACCGGTTAAACTGTGAAGTTCTTGTTGATAGTAAAAAGATTATCAGGCTCACAAAAGAAATTTACATACCAGCGGCTATCATAAGCATTAACGGCGGTCAAGGAGAGATTTGGACCACAAATTGTCATGTGCAGTCACAACTTATCCCCATGGGAATGTGTATCAGGACAGCTGAACCAATCCAGGACAGTGAGCTCAACGTCATCAATAAAGACCCATGCCCTGCCGTTAGTACAGATAACACCCTGGAGGAAACAAATGTGGAACTGCCAATAGGGCCTGGACTGACCAAGGAACAACGCCAGCGGGTGTTAGATATACTACGCCAATTTTCGAGTGCATTCACATCTCAGCAGGGGAAAAGTCAGATGAAACGGCCCACGATAAAGCACCGTATCAATACTGGGAATCATCCGCCAATTAGCCAGCGTTTGTATAGAATGTCGCCAGCTGAAAGATGGATAATTGGGGAGGAAGTGGAGAAGATGTTGTGAGACCACATTATTCAACCTTCGGAGAGTCCATGGTCGTCTCCAGTGGTCCTTGTAAAGAAGAAGGATGGCACATGGCGATTCTGTGTCGACTATCGGGGGCTGAACGGAATCACAAAGAAAGATATCTACCAATTGCCGTGCATTGACGACACCTTAGACTGCTTGAAAGAAGCTACATACTTGTCAACTATGGACATGCAGACAGGTTACTGGTAAATCTAGGTTGACGAAGCTGACAGGGGGAAGACAGCTTTTATTACACCTGAAAGCCTCTATGAATTTAAAGTAATGCCATTTGGATTATGTAATGCTCCAGCCACATTTGAACGCATGACACCTCAATCCCGCCCCCCGGCAAAAATTTATTTCTTTGTAATTAACAATTCCAGAATGTTCTACATCTTTCTTATGTTCACTTGTAAATCCTACTTGTTTCTTATGTTAACTGTTCTTCTAATGTCAGGTAAATGCTGTCTGTGTAGAAATAGCAAAGCACTCTGCCTGAGAGGCAGTCACTGCTGCGTGTATGTTGAGTTTGTAATAAATGTGCTTTCAGTATAAGTGCTGCGTTCAGTTGCCTTCGAAGTCAAGGCTGCTTCCATTGCAATGCGACAATATAAACACAGTATACAACAAAATTTATTCTTATGAACTAAAATTCAAGACAAAGTTTCTCCATCAATTAATCTGTTAATTACATTTTGTGTACTCTAACCTTTCCACTAGCTGCAACCATAGCTGTCAAGGAAGCAGCAAGGCATTCATCGGTGGTCTTCAACTTATCTGTAACGGAGGGACACAGCTCTCTCTCCACCTGTGTCTTGCTTGCATAAGCACGTGAAAGTTCTGAAAAATATTTCCTTGTTACTCAAGGACACAAAAAAATTACACAATTTTATGTCCAAACTTGTCAAATTTGTAACATGATTTTAAAATACATTTCCTTTTTCAGAAACAGCAACTGGTAACTCACCTTTAATTGACTCATGGACATTCTTAAGTATTTCTGTAACTTCTAATAGAAACCTCCTCTGTGATGAAGGTGGATGCTGACAGCTTCTCTTGTCTGAAAGGTACAACAAACAAATACAGCAGACTTATCTACTGACATAGGTATGAATGGGATAAAAGATGGCCGCGAGTAAAGGTCCGTAATACTGATGTGAGAAAAAGCTACAGTTACATTGTCAAAAAGGGAATTTGCGACAGTTGTAACATCAAAGTAACTAACCTAAAAGAACGAGTTTCAATTTTACAACTCTTAGTCAATAATTTAGGAGCCGAAATCAACAAACTGAAGAATGAAAACCGGTCACTATGGATGAACTACAAATCAAATGAAGTGGCACAAGAAACTCAGCAGAATCACCAGTATTCTGAGTGGAAAGAAATTTTGAATAAAGGTAGGACCTCAGTCGTGCCTAGAACAGTGAGCTTTGCAACAACAGGTGCAGTCACAGATACAAACAAATACTGTGTTTTGCAGTCAAGTGACTGCATTAAGGACTGTGCACATGATCGAATAATTGGAAAAAGCAATATCAAAAATCAATCATTGCTAATAACAAACATGATTCATCAGGTAAGAAGTGTAATGAGCTTTTTTAAAAAGATATCCATGACAGAAAACTATTTAGTATGTTACAAGAAGAAAAGCTAATATCAAGCAAAATCACTCAAGTGCTTGAAGATGAGCCACATAAGAGGTACTACTTCCACTGGAATTTAGTTACCCCTAGGGATGTTATGAAAGCTGTTTCAAACTTAAGAAGTAGGGACAACTACTGGTTCTCTAACAATATAGTAAAGAAAAAAGAATAAAAATAACATGTCTTATCTGTCAGTGTCTTTCATGTATTTTTAATATTTGCCTAGAATCCGGAACTTTTCCTGGTACACTCAAAATTGCTGAAGTGATACGAGTCTTTATAAAGGGAGATAAACACCTGCCTGAAAACTATTGCCTAATTTTTATCGTCCCAATTTTCTTCCAAGTTTCTGAAACTCTAATGTATAACCAGCTAAACCACTATTTCGAAAAACATGACCACCTCTCCAACAGACAGTTTGGATTTCAACCTGGTGAAAATGAAATTACTGCTGTCACTGAAGTTGTCAACCAAGCATTAACTGCTTTTGAAAGAAAGCAACTAGCTTCAGTTATACTATGAAACCTCAGTAAAGCCTTTGACTGTATAACATTTAATATCTTACTTGCTAAATCGGAGAATTCTGGCACACACAATAAATCACTAGCTACAATAAAGTCGTACTTAAACAACAGGAAGCAGTTTCTCTCAGTGAATAATAGATGCTCCTCAATGAAGGAAGTCCAGACAGGAGTGCCTCAAGGCTCAGTCCTAGGACCCATTCTCTTTATCATTGCAATCAATGATCTGCCTTACAATGTAGGAGTAAATTGAATAGTGTATTATGCAGATGACAACATTGCTCAGTACACACCATGACAAGTCTGAACTCCAACAGTCAAATCAGGAAAAACTGATACTGGCAATGACCTGGTTTTCTTCCAATGAACTACTGTGTATTCCTAATGAAACACAGGAAATGATATTCAAAAATAAACACATTAGTCATGTCTACAAGACAATAGCAAGAGTATGCTATCTCATGTGGAAACCATCTGGTGCAGTCACCAGTGAATATCTGAAGATGGCATATTTTGGCCTTTGTGAATCCCATGTTTCATATGGCATCCTGTTATGGGGACATTCCTGCCAAGTAAGTGAAATTCTATAAATTCGTAGAAAGGCAATCAGAATTATGTGCAATGCCAAAAACAATGAAGAGAGCCACCCCCTCTTTATCAAGCTTCAAATATTAACAGTTGTTAATCTATACATATACTCAGCCTTGCTTTACATTAAAAGCCATGCCAATAAATTCAGCACCAGGAAGGCGATACATCCTCGCAATACCAGAGGCAAAATAAATGTTGATATACCAAGACAGACACACAAAGACTCTAAACACACTCAAAATTACACCATTAAAATTGAAGTAATTTATCCATTTCAGCAACTGTTCAGGTTATAAATTAATAAAATTCAGCAACCAGTTGCTTGTGATTATTTTAGATGACCAGTTTCGGGCGCTTGAGTGCCCTTCTTCTGGTCTATTTTAGTATTATTGTTTAATGAATGTAGATGCTATTAGGAGAATCAACACTAAGTGCAAAGATTATGCAATGAATCTCTGCATAATCTCTGCACCTAGAGTTGATTCTCCTAATAGCATGTACATTCATTAAGCAACTATACTAAAATAAGACCAGAAGAAGGGCACTCAAGCGCCCGAAACCGGTCGTCTAAAATAAATAATCACAAGCAACTGGTTGCTTAATTTTATTAATTTGTACCATTAAAATTGTTCAACGAACTTCCGATATCTACTCAAACACTATCTTCACTTCGGATATGTTGTAGGGTAAACGATTGGCTACTGAAGCCCCCATTCTGTAAGACAGAAGAATATTTTGAAAAAACATAACTGACATCAATATGTAAGGGTATTTCTAAATGATTCAGAATTAAATTGTAAAACCATCTGTAAAATTACAAATCTCTGTAAAATTGTAAGCCAGACATCTCTGTAAAATAATTATTAACTGTATATTTAATGTTCAAAGCTATTCTCCTGTAAGTGATCAACGGTTAATAAACTGAATACGAATATGATCATCACACCAAGAGAATTTGTCATACTTGGTGTCATACTTATGGTAAAGGTTCACCTATTGATGTGACCAAATTATTAAGGTAAAACTCCGAAAACAAGATATGTTTTGAAATTCAGTTTTTAATGTGCATTTCACATAATTAGACCAAATAAAATTGTTCCTGGGTGGTGTCTATATGTAAATTTGAGCATTTTTGGAGACTGTAGCCAAGGTATGCAATTAAACAATGACTGGCAGAGGGTGATACGATGGTTGAAAATTGGCTATTGTTTTTCAAAATGGGTGTCAGAAACAGTAGAAAATTTCTTACAGGCTTAGGATCTCTCAACAGAAAAAAAGATTTTTTGCGGATGATCTTGCCATTCTTTCTGGAAACCTAATTAATGCCATAATACAAATCAATTCATTAGAAGAAATAGCCAACAAAGCAGGTTTAACAATATAGTATCCGTAGAAAAAAAAAAAAAAAAAAAAAAATTATGATTAACGTAAAAAATGCTCTGGAATCCCTAGAAACAGATATTGGCCAGATAAAGAAGGTAAATAAATAAATGTAATTATTTGGGAGAAATTGTCTAAGAAAATTACTTGGAAAAATTCCCTGTAGAAGAACAAGTACATAAAATGGAGAGAGCATATGGAATAACTAGGAATACCTACAACAAAAAGTGTCAGTCTAAAAATTTGAAAATACAGCACTACAACACAGTTGTAAAACCAGGATATCTTTATGCTTAATGCAAGTGAATGTTTGACACTGAACTACAAATTACACTACCTTGAAGTAAGTCCTAGAAAGAAAGATCATTTGAAAAATACTTGAACCACCAAAAAAAAAAAAATAAAATAAAAAAATAAAAAAAAAAATAATTACAGAGGTATGGAATTAAGAAGTAATGAAGAAGTTTACGCAACACAGAAAAAATAAGAAACACTACAAAAGAGGGGATTGCTATTTTTTGTACACTTTTACATAATGGACAGAAACTGGTTAACTAAACGGATTTATAAATGTCTTTGGGACAAGAAGTCAACAATAGCCTGGATTCAAGAAGTTAGGAAAGAAACAACGTACATGTAATAGATGCAACAGAATTGAGAGTTTCAAAACAAAAGCATTAAAAATGGAAGGATTCCAAGGCAGGAGGGAGAAGAAGACAGGGTCCAAATGGTCTGAGGAGAGGAAAAAGTATACATAGTGAAAAGATGAAAGAATACTGGAGGAAAAGAGAGAACAACAAAGAAGGGAGCATTGAAATTGGTGTGTGGTCCCTAGATGACAAACTAAGAAAGATTAATAATAATAAAAACAAAAAACATTGTTTATCAGCAGCAACACATATGTAGATGTGGAAGATGAAAATGTATCACCTACACATATTTTGTAATTTTGTTAATGTTTTTGATGAATTGGACATTCTGATATTGAGTAATGTGGAAATAAGTGCACAGTGCATGGGAATGCCACTTTCCTCGATGTCGACCTCCATCTATCCAACGGCCAACTACACACATCCGTCCACATCAAACCTACCAATAAACAACAGTACCTGCATTATGACAGCTGCCATCCTTTCCACATCAAACGTTCCCTTCCCTACAGCTTAGGTCTTCGTGGCAAACGAGTCTGCTCCAGTCCTGAATCCCTGAACCAATACACCAATAACCTGATAACAGCCTTCACATCCCGCAGCTATCCTCCTGGTCTGGTACAGAAGCAAATTGCCAGAGCCACTTCCTCATCTCCCCAATTTAAGAATTTTCCACAAAACCCCAGAAGTGCCCCTCTTGTCACCGGATACTTTCCGGGACTGGAGCGGACTCTGAATTTGGCTCTCCAGCAAGGATACGACTTCCTAAAATCCTGCCCCGAAATGAGATCCATCCTTCATGACATCCTTCCTACTCCACCGAGAGTGTCTTTCCGCCGCCCACCTAACCTCCGTAACCTCCTAGTCCACCCCTATGAAATCCCCAAACCACCTTCCCTACCTTCTGGCTCCTACCCTTGTAACCGCCCCCGTTGTAAAACCTGCCCTATGCACCCTTCCACCACCACTTACTCCAGTCCCGTAACCCGGAAGGTGTACACGATCAAAGGCAGAGCCACTTGCGATAGTACCCACGTGATCTACCAACTGACATGCCTGCACTGTGAAGCGTTCTATGTGGGAATGACCAGCAACAAACTGTCCATTCGCATGAATGGACACAGGCAGACAGTGTTTGTTGGTAACGAGGATCACCCTGTGGCTAAACATGCCTTGGTGCATGGCCAGCACATCTTGGCACAGTGCTACACCGTCCGGGTTATCTGGATACTTCCCACTGACACCAATCCTTCAGAACTCCGGAGATGGGAACTAGCCCTTCAGCATATTCTCTCTTCCCGTTGCCCACCTGGTCTCAACCTCCGCTAAATTCGAATTCCCACCCACCATCTTAACATCTTTGCCTTGGTTCTCTGGACAGAGCCTCTGCCTCAAGTGGCATCTCTGTCTAACTTCTAACTTCTTTGCTTTCTACAGTTCTACAGTATGTCTGCCTAAGTGTACTTGTGTCTGTGTAAATGTGTGGGTGTATGTGCATTTATTTACCTTCCATTTTTTCCCCCAAGGTAAGTCTTTCCTGTCCCGGGATTGGAATGGCTCCTTACCCCCTTCCTTAAATCCCTCATCATTTCCTTTTCCCTCTCCTTCCCTTCTGCCTGATGAAGCAGCTAGGCTGCGAAAGCTAGCATTTTTGAGTGTGTGTGTGTCTGTGTGTTTATTTGTTGCTATTACTGCCTGTGCCCCTTCGCCTGGTAAGTGTTCTTCATCTATTTTTTACGTATATCTTCTGAATAAAAGATAAAGATCAGCTGAAAGAATCACCAGTTTCTGATCTACTAATAAATAATGGTTTGGCTGTTTATTTGAAAGAGCAACAAACGTATTACATAATGGGAACAGAGGCTGTCAAATGCGGCCTCAATCCCACTCATTCTTGCTACTGGGAATGCCTGGTGAGACCATTGCTCCCAGGAGTCAGCAGTCGTGAGAATACGGTCCCGAGAGCAAGGCAACTCGGCAATCCTGGCTGACAAGCAGCTCAAGTAGCCAGCAGCAGTGCGCATGTACACAGCCAGCTCTCTTCACGGCACCAGATTTCTCAGACCCGTCTGGCACATGTCTACTTAGTACATCTAGCATATTACACATTCATTGAGATCTGCTTTTGAGACCACATCTTTAAATTAAAATTATATCCAGAGACACAAAATAATAATGCAACCAGTTATAGTGCTTACTGAAAGGTTGAAAGTTAGACTCACATCAGAGTTTTCACACTCTGACACCTTTTGTGAATAAAATGCGCCGAGAGTCAGCTCATTGGCAGTGTCCAAAAGGCGAGGAAGGGGGGGGGGGGGGCGGGGTGGGGAAAGACCTCGGATAGTTGCGCTCTGCAAGTTTTGATCTCTTGTTTAAACACCGACCTCAGTATCGACAGCTGTTCACAGTAGCTCTCGGAGAACCAAAACTGTACCAGCTTGTCAGGAGAGCCGAGAGTGCTTTCAGAGTGCTAAGCAGTCGTATTGTGTCCATGATTTGTGCCATACTTCACAGATTTTACTTTACCACATATTGGTTTTATATTTTGCCTAACTCAAGCAAACATGAAGTGAAAGTACTAACAAAATTGCATGTTTTGAGACATGAATTCTGACCGTGGCTTCTTGCTGAGAGAAGAAATCTACTATTTTAACTCTACATCAATAGCTCTAGTATGTACACTATTTAGAATTTATACACAAACAATGCAATGCAATAAAAACACCAAAGGCTTGTATGTTGGCTTTTTTGTGATAATGATACTTAGATAATGCCTGAGTGATCACCATGAAAGTTGGCAGAAGGCCTGTAAGTGAAAAGAAATAAAAAGGAAAAATCATGGATAAGACTTGATGCTTACATCAATATACATACAGAGAAGTTAGTTACCCATTCTCCAACACAGACACTGCAGCTAAAAGCTCAATAAATGTATCCTGGCACTGTCGAGACAGCTCAGACTCGTGGCAAAGTTATGGGTAAAATTAGTTTCTTTACATGGAAATTCCAGTTTTGTGGAATGTACAGTCATAAGATCGTAGCAACCGAGATAAAAACCAACTTTTTTGGCAGAAATGGGTACAGTTTTTAACACCTCAATAGAATAATTTATTACGATATGGTGTGCATTGATTATATTCAGTTCTGCATTCCTGACACTGGGTGGACTCACCTAAATAAGATCCCTGATGTTGGAATAACAGACTGTTGCTCTCACAGATTTCTTCTTTCATTGCTTATCCTTGGCATACCTGTGGGTTGTCATCCATACATTGATGTAATTCTCAGGGTTCCAGAGATGTAGCGGAGGCCCCACAATTCAAACAAATAATAAGGAAGAGAGATAGCAAACAGAAAGCAAATTCCACACGGTTGCCATAAGTAAGTTGATTGTGCAAAAGCCTCTTTCACAGTCCGATGTGTTCGCGGACAACACATCTATATAGATGAAAACTGCTCTCAGGTTTTCAGAAATGTTCTTTCTGAAACCTTCTCTTACATTTGCATAAGAAAGAACAAATAGTCACACAGTTTTCGTATATTTTCTTCCTCTTCTAGTTATGGGCTCTATGTCATTTTTCACTGTCCAAAATGTCAATCTCTTTCATGAAGGATTTGATTTCTTCACTGTCATTCAAAATTAGCCTTTGTTTCAAATTGTCATTAAGGCTCCAACAGAACTGTTTCCTTTTGATTAGCCATTTTGTTTGATTGTCTTCTTAGAAACTGTGACACGCCTTGGAATCCCACTTCAGAAATAGCTTTCTCCACTTCCTTCATGCAAGAATTTAGCATTTTATTCCGTTGTTCAATAACAGTTACTGACCGTAAAATCACCCTATAGTATGAGTGGATATTAATACTGTTGTGACTGCACGGTCTAAGGTTGTTCCCGTCAGAAGTTCGAGTCCTCCCTTGGACAGGAGGGGGGGGGAGAGAGGGGGGGAGATAATTTTGTCCTTAGTGTAAGATAGTTTAAGTAGTTTAAGGACTGATGATCATAGCAGTTTGGTCCCATAGCTTCACAAACATTTGAACACTGTTGTTTTGAAAGTACTGTGACAATACTAATCCCTTCAAGAAAAACAGTGCAATGTTGCTCACGAACTCGAGGCTTGACAGTGCCTTCTGGAATCCCTTGTACAGTGGCCTTACAGTTGATTGTCTAGTCAAATCATTTGAACAGTTATTAAAGTGAGAATCCACACCCTGGTAGGACTTACACACTGTTTGCACTAGTCTAAAATGTGAGGTTGCACAACACAGAGAGAGAGACAGCAAAACAGCAAAAGAGATTTACTGTAATAACAAAATATCTGCACAAAGTAGTAAGGGACGAGGTACTCATTGGAAAAATGTGGTGGGACAGCATCCATTCACATTCCACTTCAAACCCCCCTCCAATACAGCCCTCATTATATTTATTACATTTTGTGTTGAAGAACGAGCCTTCAGAAATTTATGAGTGGTTCATTTAAGTAAAAACATTCAGCTAAACATATGTCTAGAAATGCTTCATTTATCATATATCAGCCTTAATTGATTTTTGAAGACTACGAGTAGCAAAATTAAATCTAGTTTAATATTATTTCATAGCAATGTATTTTACAAATGTATCCTACAAATACTGCAGACAGTTTAGTGTTCCAAATTCCAACAATTCTGTTACTGTACAAAATTAACAAGAATACTTTATGTATACAGAAATTCGGATTGTATACTATTCCTACAGTAATGTGTTAATGTGAATGAGTGAGTGAAAATGGGAGGGGGGGGGGGGGGAGACGTGTGCGAGACATCTGTGAACCATCTGACACCTGCATGTGTGATTCCCCGACTCATCTGAGCTGGGCAAACGTTGCCAGTTGTTAGAGGCTACGAATCAGAAACGTGTTGGACTTTGAAGTAAAGATTGTGGCTGAAGATCGCATATGATTTAAATATTGGTAATTCATAGCACAACATGGGTTTTGAATTTCTTGATTTTCAGAATTACTTCTGATTAATTGGTTTGGGGTCAAGGGACCATCAGAATTACTTCTCATGAAGATAGTCTGCACTATACTGTGAATACCTTTTTCATATGTTTTCTTAGTCTCCCAAGAGATGCGCAAATCAAACAGATGGCTAACAAGCTGAAACAAACCAGTAAATCCAGCACTGTACATAGCGTGGTCACACTGTGTTGCTCTTAAGTTTATTATACAAGCTTTCACACCTAAGCCAACAACAATTTCTTTTTCTCAATTAAAACTAGCTCTTCTTAAACCCCACACTACTGTATAATTAACGTTATATATGCTATTTCGTTCAAGACAGTTTTGTTTGTAACTGGCAACATAATAAAATGTTATCTAACAGATGTCGCTTCACTTCCGCTTGTGTGAAATTAAATGCCGCATGCTACTAAAGATTAGCATGACAACTGAAGACAGTTGCTTTGCGATGTAAACGCAGGAGTATCGGGACTAGTTCAGGCTTGCCATGTCCTGCTCACAGCAGTGTAACGTCATCACTCCCCACTCTATGCACCCTCAGTTGGCAGAAGTGAGCCGTGAGCGCAGCAGGAAGCAAGCGGGAGTGGCGGCCATTTTGACTGGCTCTAACTGTGAACAACAATTATCTGGTGATTCAGATGAAATTAACACTTTTGGTGCATCTGACACTATCCTACATTGAGTGCGGATGCCTACAAGCGTCAGCCGCAGCGAAAGTGTTAAACAATTCATTATATGAATTATTTATAAGGAAAAATAAGAATTCACATAATAACTGTATTTTTGGTGTGAAGTGAGCGAGTAATTCCATAAAATTTAACTTATCTTTTTACTTGCTCTGCTAAGATAAAGTTTCTTGTTTTCGTAACAGAAATGTTCCTAACTTTTAAAAAGAAGTTGTTTTTTCCTCCCTCTCTTCACTTAAAAAGAAACTGAATTCTTGAGGCGTAGGTGTACTGTAGGAGTGTGTGGTTAGATCTTACAAATTAATACATTATTTCTAACCTACAAGTTCTAGACATGTCAGTGTTTGTGAGCCCATCCACACAATCATGAATATATGGACACACAGGAATTAAGTGACTTGGCAAATACTGGCACACAGCCACCCAAGACATCTACATACAGATATAGTATTAAGAAATCAAAAAATTGAACACTATAATTCAGCAACAACTGAAAAATGTGGTCATTTCCAATTGCAAAACTACAAATACACAACAACAATGAACTATGCAGTTGGAGGACTATGAAGTGACTGTCAGCTAGAACTGTAAGGATCTACACAACTGGAAAAATGTGTCTCAAAGTGTGGAAGTAATGACATCTCAATATTTGCTTCTAGATGTGTGTGAGCAATGAACCAATGTCCTGTGTCCCAGAGAAAAGCAGCCAGTAGGTAAGGAGGAGATAATCTAATGAGTTACATCAAGACCTTTTATGCCGAAGTGTTTAGTGCTCATTGTCAGTTACAGTCTTGAGTCTTTTTCATGGAAGGGTAGAGGAAACCTGTATGCATTTGAAGGTTCTATAAATGAAAGTCAGTATCTCCAAGTGAGATTTCTTTCCTAGACTAGGGAATCGTGTAATGATAAAGAATATGTTTCTATGCCTGATGAAGCTCCATGTCAGAACAAGAGTGTAGGGCTGTGTTTCAATAAAACAGATGTTACTCTGCTCCTGTGCAGTGGGAGTAACACACATGAACCCAATCAAAAGTCTGTGAGCCATAGTCAGGAAAAAATAAGAATAGAGGTCACAAGAAAGGATGAATTGCTTGACTTGCTGACACCTGGGCTTACAAGATCCAGACATTCAAATCATTTGTAAAACACTAGCAGCAAGTTTGCCTAAAAACTAGAGATATTATTAAAAACTGAAGTAATAGAAACAAAGTATCAAAACAATTCTAAACTTGCACATTCATGCATTTGTTTTAACTTTCAATTAAAAAATAAAACAGTCCCATGCTTTCCTCTCCTGTAACTATCCTACAGACCTGGTCCACAAATGGATCTCCAAAGCAGTCCATCTTCCACCCCCCCCCCCCCCCCCCCACAGTAACAATGTTCCTAACCCCAAACCACCCAGAAGCATCCCATTAGTCACCCAGCACCATCCTGGACTGGAATGCCTTAACAGATTGCATTGTCAGGACGATGACTTTCTCATGTAAAGTACTAAAATGACATCATCCCTCCAAAGTATCTTTCTCACACCACCAGCCTTTAGCCGACCTCTTAACATCTACATCATCCTCCCAAAACCACCCTCCCTACCTAATGATTCTTACCCCTGCAACTGATCACAATGCAAAATCTGTCCCATCCATCATCTTACAACCACCTACTCCAGCTGCACCCCACAGATAAAGTATTCACTATTAAAGACAGGGTTATATGTAAAACACTACACCATTTATCAACTGATGTGTTCACTGCATAACCTTTTACACTGGTATGACCACCAACAAACTGGCTGAATACATGAATGGTCACAGCCAAACTTTTCACCTGGGAGACAGTCAATATCCTGTGGCAGAGCATATCCACCAAGATATCTTCACGGACCTTTGAATGAATTACACCACTTGTACAATCTGGATACTTCCACATAACACCAGTGCCTCCAAGCTATGGAGACAAACTAAGATCTTCAATTCACTCACTCACTCAGTCAGTCATTCATTCATTCCATTCATTCCTCACACCCTCTTCTTCCCACACCCACACACACACACACACACACACACACACACACACACAATATATCGGTCATGGCCTTCCTCAGAATATGGAACATCACGCTCTGCAGAGTGGAAGTAGGTGGGAGCGGAGAGGGGCTGGGGATAAGAAGGTTGCATCATGTTGGTGGGAATGCATTTGGTATGAACGTGCAGAGCATGTACATTTTAGGAAGTGTAGAGATGTAGAATAGAGGGTATAGGAACAGTTGGGTATGGACAACAGGGGAGTTATTGTAGGTTGAGACCTGGATAATTTTGGAATTGGAGAATGTGCTGTAAGTTTCCCATCTGTGCAGTTCAGAAAAGCTAGTGGTGGGTGAGAGTATCCAGATGGCCCGGATTGTGAAGCAGCCATTTAAATCAAGCAAATGTTGATCTGCATGTTGTGCCACAGGGTGGTTTACCTTGTCTTTGACCACAGTTTGGCAGTGGCCATTCATCCTAAAGGACAACTGATTAGTGGTCATGTCAATACAGAAAGCTGTGCAGTAATTGCAGCACAGTTGGTAAATTACATGGCTGCTTTCACAGGTGGCCTGGCCTCTGATTGGGTAGGAAAAGCCTGTGATGGGACTGGAATAGGAAGTGCTGGTTGGGTGGATTGGACAAGTCTTACAATGGAGTCTTCCACAGGGATATGATCCTTGTGTCAGTGGGCAGGGTTTTGGGGTGGCACAGGGATGGACTAGGATGTTATGGAGGTTGGGAGGGCAACAAAACACCACTGTGCTGTAATCACTGTGCAGCTTTCTATATTGCCATGACCACGAACCATCTGTCGATTAGAATGAATGGCCACCACCTAACTATGGGCAAAGAAAAGTAGACCACCCTGTCCCACAGCATGCAGAGGAGCATATTCTTGATTTCAATGGCTGCTTCTCAACCCAAGACATCTGTATCCTCCCACCCACCGCCAGCTTTTCTTATGCACAGATTGGAATTATGGTTACAATACATTTTCCAATCCTGAAACTATCCATGCCTCAACATACAATAACTCCCACTCTTCCCCCCACATCCCTTCCTAACCTACCCCTCTCCTATTTTATGTGCTCTCTCTCTCTCTCTCTCTCTCTCTCTCTCTCTCTCTCTCTCTCTCTCTCTGTGTGTGTGTGTGTGTGTGTGTGTGTGTGTGTGTGTGTGTGTGTGTGTGTGTGTGTGTGTGGTGTTGGGAGGGGGAGAGGAAGGTTTCCCCAATCTCTCTCTCTCTCTCTCTCTCTCTCTCTCTCTCTCTCTCTCTCTCTCTCTCTCTCTCTCTCTGTTGGAGCGCACCACTGCAAGCCCCGTACCATCCGTCCGCAGCATCTAAAAGCCGCGCCACGGCCGTGTCCGCCGCACGATGGCGGTGCCTCTGAGGGCCTGCAGCGCCTCCACGACAGGGCGAGCACGCGGTGTGCGAGGCGTGCCTCAGTTCCTGTGTAGCTCTCGCTGGGCTCACTTGTAAATATAGCTGTGTCCGTTGACTTGCCACCACAGTACCGTGGTTTTTGTATATATGTTATACCGTCATTGAGTTCAATAAATTATACTGTTACAACACTCTCCCCCACACCATTTGGCATTATTTTGTTCACTTTACTTCTTTATGTATCCTCTTTTGTTTGCTACTGGCATGGCTCAGTATTTGTCACGCAGCATCTTTGATTCCAACGTCACCCTTCAGGATCAATCCATATGAAGTGGTATTGGGGTGGTTGCTTGACCATTTTTAAATATTTTATTTTTTTTATATGTGATTGCCCTATATTTGAGAAGTTCAAAACAGTTTTTTAAAGTCATTTATCTTGCACCTTTACTGAATGGCGGCCATTTTTATTTGTCGGCAAGCGACGATTTTTCAGTGTGGAGACCTTAGGGAAAATTTGAATATCTCTGCACTGGGTTAAGTTACAATGTTGCAATTGACATGATTGTTTTTAGAAACGAGTCCTCTACAACATTGTCTATTACACAAAATACCATAAATTCAAAAATAACTAGTCAAAATGACCTCCAAAATTTGGTATCCAAATTTTCAAAAATCCACTTTTTATGCCCAAAAATAACAAACAAGGAGTGACTTATGAGAGTATTTTTTCCTGTAGTTAGATATCATACAGTACTAGCCTCATATAGAACAAGAGCACTTACAAATGATTCCTTAATTTTTTTATGAATTTTTGAAATTTGAAAATTTTCATTTTTTGTAAAGTTTGAGGCTAGTTATCTCAGATGGGACTGAATATAAAAGTATGATTTTTGCACAGTTTGTACACCTATATGATAGCAACATGCAGTAAAAATTTCAACATTGATATCTGAGTGTGAACAAAGATATGAATATCAATTAATATGAATAAATTAATTGATATTTATATCACCATAACAGGATTGTTCCACCATGTCCATTGCTGAGGTGCTATTCCGCTGCATGGAGAGCCTTGGCAGTAGTGGCAATTATCTTTGGAACAAAGAAGCTGAATTAAAGTTTGTGTTGTGGAGGGAAATCGTACATAGACTATTCCAAGGCGCCTTAATCGTTAGTGGTGTGGTAGTCTAACGGTTAAGACGTCTGCCTAGTAAGCATGGAGGTCCGGGTTCGATTCCCGGCCGCACCACAAATTTTAATGCAATGCTTCACATCTATCAAAAAGATATGAATTTTTGAAAATGAGGAAATAATTCACATTACTATACAACTGATCTTATGGCTGGTACCTATTCATGTGTGATATTGGTGGAATATAATCAATTATTATTGAGGCAAGGTACTGAATTATATACAAAAAGTGGAAACATCACTGAAATTAACATTTATGGTATTTTGATATATGGTATTTAAAATAAATATTCTCAATTAACATCCTTCGAGATGTGACTATTCCTGAACCTGGTGGTGAATGTTAAGAACACTTATTTCTTCTGACAGCTTCTGTGATATAGACTAAGACACCCAGTTGCTGTGATAAGTTTAAGCATTGAAAGTTTCCTTAAAATATTTTTCATTTATATCCAAACTTTGTTACTATTAGATTTCTTGACTGATGTTCTTGGGCCAGCAGGGTGGTAAAAATGCACAAAAAGTGCTGTGATCCACTTAAAGTTCACAAAAAGCCTATTACAAAAGGTTTGAGGGAAATAAAACTTGAACATTTGTCCTGGTTATGTGAGACTGAAACAGCTTCTGAAGTGAAACTTAATGTGATTCCTGGAAATTCCCTGTGCCCAAATTGTTACTCAAAAATATTTGTTGTGAATCCAGAACCAGAATCATGTAACCTTGTTAATGACATTTATATTCCTAACACTCCGTATGTGTTTGTTTATATAATCAAAATGTCAAACTGATGATTGTGGGTGCAAAACTTAGTGATCTTAACTACAAAGAGTTACTAGATTTAATGGTCTGTGACACGAACAGTTATGACTGCATGATGAGTTTATGTAATAAATGCCCTGGTAAGGCAACTGTTCTTGGATTGTTTCACAAATATTATGAGAAAATGCCAGACAGTATTACCTTCAAACAGTAGGTCACAATTGACACGGCAGAAATGATAACAGTGGTTAAAGCTCAGGAAGAGTACTTGGAATCTTTAATTGATAACTTACAAAACCTCAAAAGTCATCACTATGTTTCTAAAAGCCAAAGTCAGTTTTTGAAGAACAAAAAAGCACAACTTGATGAAACTGAATCTCTACTTTGTAAATGACAAAGATGAAGTTTGCAGTTCTTCAATTTGCAATCTAAGTGACTACTTGTAGCACAAACTTTGGCTGTGTTTCAAAAGTATGCAACAAATTACATAAAAGAAAACTTTCCCAAGGTTGAGAAGCTGATATACTTTTCAGATGGAAGTGGTAGTCAGTATAAGAATGAAAATAATTGTTCAAATCTGTGCAACCACAAAGTGGACTTTGGGTTGGAGGCTGCATGGCACTTTTTTGCATCTTGCCATGGTAAAAATGTATGTGATGGAGTAGGAGGTACAACAAAATGTGAAGTAAAGCCAGCCTACAAAGACCAATCACAGACCAACTTCTCACAGTACAAGACATGTATGCCTTTTGCAAGGATATTATTAAAGGCATTACCTATTTTCTGATCAAGAAAGAAGTGTTTCTGCATATGAAAACAACACTTCAAACCAGATTTGAAAACTGTATAGCAATAAAAGGAACAAGGTATTTCCACGAATTCCTTGCCATTACAGAAAACTTAGTTCAATGCTATGTAACATCAGAAACGGAAATTTATGAGGATCATTCTGTCAGTAAAATTACATCTCTCTCTTTAACATTGAATGACATAGTAGCATGTGTGTATGATGGACAGTGGTGGCTTTCCAAGGTTGAAACAATAAGTTTCAAAACAATGACATTTTTGTGCATTTTTACCCCTCTGCTGGCCCAAGAACATCATTCAAGAAATCTAATAGTGACAAAGTTTGGATACCAATGAAAAATGTTTTAAGGAAACTTTCAGTGCTTGAACTTACCACAGCAACTGGGAGGTTTTATTCTATATCACAGAAGCTGTCAGAAGAAGTAAGTGTTCTTAACATTCACCACCAGGTTCAGGAATAGTCGCATCTCTAAGGATGTTAATTGAGAATGTTTATTTTAAATACCATATATCAAAATACCATAAATGTTAACTTCAGTGATGTTTCCACTTTTTGTATATAATTCAGTACCTTGCCTCAATAATAATTGATTATATTCCACCAATATCACACATGAATAGGTACCAGCCATAAGATCAGTTGTATAGTAATGTGAATTATTTCCTCATTTTCAAAAATTCATATCTTTGTTCACACTCAGATACGAATGTTGAAATTTTTACAGCAAGTTGCTATCATATAGGTGTACAAACTGCGCAAAAATCATACTTTTATATTCAGTCCCATCTGAGATAACTAGCCTCAGACTTTACAAAAAATGAAAATTTTCAAATTTCAAAAATTCATAAAAAATTAAGGAAACATTTGTAAATGTTCTTGCTCTATATGATGCTAGTAGTGTATGATAACTAACTACAGGAAAAAAATAGACTCTCATAAGTCACTCTTTGTTATTTTTGGGCCTAAAAAGTGGATTTTTGAAAATTTGGATACCAAATTTTGGAGGTCACTTTGACTGGTTATTTTTGAATTTAGGGTATTTTGTGTAATAGACAATGTTGTAGAGGACACGTTTCTAAAAACAATCATGTCAATTGCAACGTTGTAACTTAACCCAGTGCAGAGATATTCAAATTTTCGCTAATGTCTCCCACTGAAAAATCGTCGCGTGCCGACAAATAAAAATGGCCGCCATTCAGTAAAGCTGCAAGATAAATGACTTTAAAAAACTGTTTTGAACTTCTCAAATATAGGGCAATCACATATTAAAATATTTAAAAATGGTCAAGCAACCAACTTAATTTTTATTGTACCACTTCATTTGGATTGACCCTTCACTCCTTTATCACATGGCTTCAGTTGTCAGTAACCCAAAACCACTTTCCCTTTTTCCACTTTCCCTTCCCTTCTCTCTTACCTTATAAAGAAAATTAGTTTTTCGAAAGCCTATTTCAAAGTTTTTTTGTCCCCTTTTATGTTGCTATCGGCAGCACTGAACTGAGTTATGTACTGTCCATCCACTCTACCTCTTTTGGATAATAATTTTCTCACATCTGAGTGAAGAATATATCTCAGATTGAAGCCCTGCGACCTTCCTATCGGTACTCACCAATAAGAATTGGACAATACATAACTCAGGGTAGTAAAATGTTTATGGCTCCTTGTCTCTGTTCATATGGGTGAGTTATCTATGTCTACTTCTATGCCCTAAACAGCTACCCAAACTGTTTAAATAAGATCAATAATCTGTATTTTAGCCAATCTGTCAATCTGCAGTTGATGACACGAAAAATATATTTAAATAAAAATAAATTAAAGCTCTGAATAACCAATAAAATGGATTCTAAGATAATGTTCAGAAGAGATTCAGTGACAAAGTAATTTTTTTATAAAAGGAGTTTCTTACTCTTTTTGGACATGAAAATGCGGAGGTGGTCCTACTTTATAAATTGGTAAATAACTGAATATTTCCCCAACTATTGTTCATGAGAGGCACAGTAAGTACCACACACTCTCAAGGGTACAAGTTCCAAATTATCACTCGTAAATTAATGAAGTCCATCAAACAATGCAGTTCCAAATTGATTCCACAATTAATTATAGTATTTGTTATACCACACAGTTTGACATCACATGAGCACAAGATTGCTGAATTATCACAGTTGCGCAACCCTACTACAGTCCATAGTCTCTAGTTGAAAAGTGGTAGACTAAGTTCTGCAGTCACAGTCCCGCAAATTTATCTAAGTCCACACATGTCTATCTCTTCAAATCAAAAGTTTGTAACACGGCTTCAGACAGCCCAGAGTCACATTCTATCACCACCACGTCCAAGTTACGAATCCCCTCCCAAGCGTTAGAAAGTGTGCTCCACCTGCTACCAAAATTTTATCCTTCCACGCATCCTAACGCCTCATCTTTAAAATACAACTTCCCTTACAAAATATTATACATTTGAACATCACAGAATTTGTTTTGACCACCTCCCTACAAATGATGTTTACATTTAATAAACAAATATATATTTAACAATACTAAAAGCGGTTGAGACAATCTCTTTGCTCAGGTAGCTATTAAGCATGGCATCTCACTGTTCAAATACACTGCCGCCATTGAAATATAGTTCCACAATAATATTTAATTTATCATGGCTTTTTATGCAAATATATTCAGTTCTTGACCACAAATACAAATAATTGTTTATTTATGAATTATATGTTGTGTATCTACTATTTTTAGTCAGCCATGAGATATTTAAGACAGACTATACAACATAAAATGAACGTTACTTAATGTTAAATATAATAAAATACATACATAAATAATGTGCTTTGCTGGGTTCATGTTTTGTGTTTCTGTGGTGGAATCTATATTTGGACATGAATATTACTACCTCAGCGAAAATCAGAATAAGAGAGTAAAAGTTTATTCAAAGAATACAGAAATAATGTGTTGCATCTTTTTATTGCATTGTGTAATGCTGCCCATTTGCTTCTTAAACTGTTACTGATAAACACTATGTATCAATAATTTTAAATATTAGCCTAATAATACTATTATTATAGTATTATTGTAAATTTTCGGCTTTTTATCTGTAAGGGATACTGAAATTGTAATTACGATGTTTGATTTTCCCAAGTCTCCTGAATCCACTCATATAATTATATTTGCCATATGATCATTTCCTGATTTCATAGGATTTTTAGAATAATGTATGTGGCTATATTGTGTTTTAATTGCAATCTGGTATATCCGCCCTCGCTAATCTAAGAGCACCTTTTCCTGTTTCTGAGCAGATTATGGTTTTCCTAAAGACCTGTATTCCAATCACTAGGTCCAAACTGTTAGCCGACTGGCTGGGGTACCCAACAGGTAGTCAAAACTTGCTTTTCACATGGAAACAATCAGCTTCCCCTTTATCTGTAATGTCACAGCCTGCTATAAGACTTTTGTTAACACTTGCAGACAAGGTTTACACAAATTTGTCAGTTCTCTCTAGCAAAAAAGGTGAATAATATAATGAAATTCATTGAGTAATTGACAACTGATGTCCATTCTTTCTACAATTCTGCTGCATGAATACCTTGTATGTCACATAACCTTTAATTGAGAACAGCTTGACCCACAAAGTACATTTCAAGTTTTTTGCTTTTCAATGCATTTCCTATTTTTCAAGTTCAATTTGACATCATTAAGCCTATTGCAATTTATTAGTTAATTGTGGTGTACCAGTCAAAACATTGAAAATTTACAGGTATACAGAATGCTGGTCTTTCTTCATAGCCTCCTCCATATTTTATTCCTATAAGGACACATTCGTGATAGGGAGGATGTTTTACTAATAATGTTTAAGGTACAACATTGAGAACCATGTTGTTCCCATGTACAGGTAGGAATCTATAAAAGTCTAGCCATTAAGAGTTCAGAATCTCTAAGATCATTAAATCTAGCCCTATCTTGAGTGGAGGAATGGTCAGTCAATATGTTAGACTTACAGGATATAGAGTGAAAGAGTGCTGCTTAGGCAAAAATACCCTCATTAAACCATCATATACTCATAAAGGACTATAGGCCCACTGTAGTGGAAGTGGTTTGTCTGCTGAAACTAAGCTATGATCAAATAGTTTAAAAGCCAATTAACTGCTCAATACCCCTATTATATTATAAATTCTGCGGCTGTGCCTAGTATTCCATCCTAAATTTTCCCCTATTTTATTCCATTACCACATTGCACTTACAGAATCTTGATCATACAGAGTGCCTTTTGCATTACAGATTTAGTAATACAAACAGATTGTGAACTGCGATCTAGTTTAAGTATGGCTTCAGTACAAGCACAGTGAATTACTTGTGTGAATGCATTCAAATCTAAAATTAATTTTATTTTACAATATGATACATACCATAAATACTATTCAAAGCTTACAACAAAAAGTTCCAAGTTACTTGCAATAATGAGTGACTGACAACTTAGCCACATTAGATAAATGGAAATAATTGAAGTTCAATTTTTTTGGCTAATAAACACAAAATGTTTTAATAATATTACAAGTGTACAAAACAAAAAATGTGTTTTTCAAAGTTACTCACTTTGAGATGATAGTAACTGCAGGTATGTGCCCAGCTTAATGAAGTTTATGATGAATGCTGTAGTGTATCGATGCACTTCCCGGCTACAAACCTGGACTGCCTCCGAACAGGTCGGGTTTAAGGTATCCTCCTCCAAGCTGGAAAGTAGTAGTTGTCTATTTTAACATGTATCTTCCCAGGATTACTCTGAAAATAAGCATTTTATGCTGATAAACTATATCTAATATTCAAATAAAATTGTGAAAACTATAAGTGAAGTTTGTAACAGTCTTTCCTTTGTATTACAATCATTCTTCCACTCCAACATCATTTGTTTAAGTCCTTAATAGCCTTTACACACATTTGATATCATTATCACCAAGGTTAAATTGAAACTTGATCTGGAGGTATAAGAAATTGTGGCAAAATATAATTTCTAAACGTAGATTTTTGAAATGAATTTGGTATGTAAAGCATTAACTGTCACATTGTGTGCTTCTCAGACTAAGATTGAACAATTTTCACTTAAGTTTTTGTATGTACTCTTCATCCACAGAACCCTACCGATGGAAAAGGTACACAAGTGACAATAACCTCATGTCAGTGGAGAATTTGGTGTTAAGAGATTTATGAACTGATCCTCTGATAATCATCTGAAGATATTAAATACATGTATTTAGGAGAACGAAGCAAAATAATCTACAATATAAATGACGAGAAGATAAAAGAATTCAATAAATATTATGCATGAGGCAGTCAAAGAAAACATTACCTTTCCATTCATTGCAAAAACTAATACTGCCTTCAAATAACAGTTTAGCGAAAAGTGTATGTGAACAAATCATTTCATCACTTTTGATAGAGTTTAGGTTTGATGCCAAATATTGAGATGCCCTAGATATAAAAATACAAACTTGCAATATACACCATATAAACTATCCCATTGCACATACTACCTATGTAGGTAGTTAGCTGTATGTAATAATATCAATTAATTATGAATTAATTATATGCCGGAACTGGAATACTGTGTGTCAAATTTCAAGGAAAATTATGTCTTTAAGAGTATCAGGTCAAGCAGATGACCAAGGACACACACCTCTTAACTTTTGGTACACCCACAGAAATGTCGAGGTGTGAAAAAAATGTCTTTATTGTCGAGTGAGGCACTAATTTGTGGGTCCTGTAGGAACCAGCTGATTGGCATCCCTTCTTGCATATCTATGAAATTGTGTTGAACATATCCCGGAGTACAGGTGGTTGGGTAGTTATAATTAAGATGGGACATTTTGCAGCTATTCATCATCAATTCAGTGGCTCTGACTGCTCCTCCAGATCAAGGCCCATCCTGTGGGTGTGCTGCTATGTGGAGGCTTCAGTAGGAGGTTAAGATGCCAAACAATCTATTATTTTTGATAAAGATCTCTGGAAAATCTGAAGAGCAATTTCTTTCACTGGTTTAGAGCTATCATGTGTGTATAAACACCCAGTGAACTTCAGTTCTGCCTCAGTGACTTTATCAAGAGTAGCATCTAAGGTGACACATTGGAGATTCTCATAATTTGAATAGTATTTATTAACATGATTTGCCCCTATTGAAAAAAAATGTACAGTGTGTCACAGCACGAAGATACATTTTTTTAGTTTCTTCAAAACTGAGAGCTATTTGGAGTGTAAATTAATGTCTTGGTTGCCTCTTACAGGTTTTCATAAGGAAGAAAATTGGTGATGGGTTCTCGAGATGCTGAAGAAACTAATCTGATACATTCTAGAAGCAAAATATCCCATGGAAGTCTGCTTACAAAGTTACAAGAACCATCTTTAAATGATGATGCAAAGAATATATTACAAATTCTTACATATTGCTCCTGCATGGATTAGGAATACAAGATGAGACTAGTTACAGCATGCACAGACACATTTAAAAAATAATCTATCCACACACTGTATGTGAATGGGACAGGTAAAACAACTAATACCTGGTACAATGGGAAGCATCCCTGCCACTCAGTTTACAGTGATTTATATAGTACGCATGTAAATGGTGATGTACACACTGTCTGACTTGTTCTACAATTTATCACATTAACAGACAAATAACAAAATCAAAAGCATACCTCAATTTCAAATACGGTTGTAGTTTCTGCAAATAGCTGGTATATGCTGAGAAATGGGTGCTTAAGTTTCCTAGACATGGTAGTGTTTCAAGCGAAACTAGTGGTTCCATTTCCAAGCTGGCTTGAAATTCTCTGTAACCTTGTTCAATAGCACGCAAGTAGTGTGCATTGTTTCGCAAATGGGAAGACAACTGTAAAAATAAGAATGATTGAATTGCTTCAGACAGAGTATTTAACTAATTGAAAATTATTATTGCACAAAATAAATGTACTAAGAGGATGCACAAAACATAATTATAATATTTATATATTTTATGTCACTAATTTTTTTGGTCAGAACTAATCTTGTCATATGCCATCAAAACAAACAAGAAACAATGGTAAGTCCATGATGAACTAACAGCAATAGGGTTAGCTTAATACCATATAGAATATGGTGTTGAGATTTGTTCCACTGCTCTTGTCTGTAGCTCAATGCCTCCTCTATTTGGTAACTGAGAACATAAACTTTCCATACACACCGGTCAAAACAATTAGGGGACAAGTTGAGATATCTAGGTTTTGAATTACTGTTATCGGTATAATGAAATAAAATAGTTTGACGTCTTTGTTGGTTCTACAGAGTGGAGACAACAATATTATGGCAACAGTTTTCTATTCACTGACATATACAACACCATACAACAACTGCAACTTAGCGCAGGGAGTGCATAGACTGTGCAAATACCTGAGAAGTAAGCTCGTACCTGGTAAATGACACACTGAGGCAAGAGCATAACTCGGCACTGTTTACATCATTCGCTCACCAGCGGTAAGCTCTGGCATGTGGCACAGTTTCCCACAGTGCACTCTCGCAGCCAACGCCCGACTTAGGCACTTAGCTTCACCTGCGTCTGCACTTTACAGCATTCCTCCCCCTAGGCATCGTCACCTGCCAGGCTTTGACTGAGGTGGCGGACCGGCACCTTTGCGTAGGGCCTGAAGTACTCAGGGTGCGGGCAGCGTCAGCGTCGTCCTTCCCCCCAATAACCCATATGGCAGGACCGATGATTGGTGTAGCAGGAGGAGACGGATCCAGTGTGGGTGGTGACTACCTGCGACGGTATAATTCCCCAATAGGAGGAACCAGATTTAGCTCCCAGCTGAGGCGGACTACTTGGAGGTAGTGGCAGCAACCTCTCTTAGACTTGGCAACTCTTAAGTGGAGCAGATTGATGTGGGTGCACCTGCTAGGTGATGAGGGACTCCTGATCTTTTACATGCAGGCGCAGCTGGTCATGGTGACGTGCACAGATGCAGTCAGCTGTGCGTATGTCACAGAGACAGCAGCCACGGCACCTGGCGACAATGGCAGGGATCCGTTTCAGCCAAAGCCCGAACCCTCGTGCCCAGACAGCTATCACTGATTGGAAGCGAGGGGACAGAGGCTTGGACGAATTTCCCTGGCTTGGCTACAGGAGATGGAGCAGAGTCCAGAGCTGCTGGCCGTGAAGAAGTTCCACAGGACTCTAGTCGCTAAATGGCGTGAACCGATAGGACTAGAGAAACTGATCGAGAGCAACGCCCGAAGGGCACTGAGCCACATACTTCTTCAACCAAGTCTTGAAGGTGTGAACAAATCTTTCAGGCTCCGCATTTGACTGTGGATGGAAAGAGGGACGAGGACATGGTGGATCCCTCTAGTGTTGCAGGAGGCGGCAAACTTGTGTGACACGAACTGATGGCCATTGTCTGACACCAATGTGTTCAGGAGGCCTTCAATTTAGAAAATGCGCGACAGAGCTCCAACAGTAACCATGGCTGAGGTTGAAAGGCAATGGACAACATACTGGAACCTAGAGAAGGCATCGGTAATTAGTAACCAATGGGCATTAAGGAAGGGACCGACAAAATTAACGTGCAGGCAATGGTTGAAGCCACAGGGCAAACATTGCTTGAACGAAAGCATGATGATGTGCACAGAGCAAGCAAAAGTTAACCAAATGAGACACGTCGCTGGCCAGACCCGGCCCAAACACGACAGTGGGACAAGGCCTTAGTACAAGATCTGCATGGAGCAGCTTGAGGACCTCTGTGCAGAGGTCCAATGGCATGACAACCCAAGGAGAGGCCTCCTCAGTTTCAAGGAGAGGTCTCCTCATTATCAAGGAGAAGCACACCATCCACAACAGAAAAATGGTGTCGAAATGCATAGTAGTTCCCGAGAGGGTCAGATGCCCGTGTCGGTAGGGTCTCAGGCCAACCCTGTTCTACAAAACGGATCACCTTGTGGAGGACCAGGTCTGTGGCACTAGCCTCAGACTACTTGGCACCTGTGAATGGAAAAACATCCACTGTTTGTTGAGCTGCAATGTCAACATGGAAGCACAGCTACTCTTCCTGATGAAATTCTGGGTCTGGACCAGCCGAAAGATTGGAGAGCGCATCCATGTTCACATGTTTGGATATAGAGCTGAAGCACATCGTACAGTTATAGCGAGATAGAAATAACGCCCAACACTGAAGATGGTGAGCGGCTTTGTCGGGTAGAGGTGCCAAAGGATGAAAGAGGAAAACTAGTGGTTTGTGATAAATTACAAGATGAAATTTTATGCCATACAGAAAGACATGAAACTACTTCAGATCGCAGATGATAGCAAGAGCCTCCTCCCAATTTGTGAATACTTGTTTGGGACAGAGTGAGCGCCTTTGAGGTGAAAGCAATCGGCCACTCAGATCAATGTGGATATTTATGAGAGAACTGCCCCAATCCCATTTTGGGAGACGTTTATTGCTAAAATGATGGGAAGGCCTGGTTGATACGTTACAAGGCAGGGTGCTAATTTTAACAACTCTAACATGCAAAATGCTTTTTCACAAGTTGATGTTGATGACAAATGCAACGAAGTCCCTTTGCACAGCAGGTCATGCAGGGGTTTTGCAATATATGACACCCCCCGGCAAGAATTTATGATAAGGGATATTTTCCAAAAACACTTTTAGGTCTTTGACTGATGTCGGCTGAGGGAGGGGCCACATTCTGACGAAGGGACTTGCTGCCCTCACTACAAACCTCAAACCCAAGAAGTGATAGAAGGCTGAAAAAAAATTATATATATATATATATATATATATATATATATATATATATATATATATATATAAAAACGGATGACTTACCAAAAGGACCGGCTCATCGATAGACACAAATAAAATCACACACAAACACACATACAAGCTGTCGCAACCGTTGGTCGCTTCTTCAGGATAAAAGGAAAAAAGGAGAGGAGAAAGGGAAGGATATTGGTTTTAAAGAAGTATATATCCAAACGCAAACACACCTAGACAGACTTTTTTTGCGTTTGGATGTGTGTGAGTGTGTGTGTATTTGTTTACCTTCCTTTTCTTCCCTTAAGGTAAGTCCTTCCACTCCTGGGATTGGAATGACTCCTTTTCCACTTTCTTAAAACCCATATCCTCCCCTTTCTCCTCCCCTTTTTTTTCCTATTATCTTGAAGATGCGACCAACAGTTGCAAAAGCTTGTATGTGTGTGATTTTATTTGTGTCTATCGACGAGCCGGTCCTTTTGGTAAGTTCCCGTTTTTTATTTTTTATATTTGTTTATCCCACCAGGAAAGTTTCCTTCTATAATTATTTTTACCTACCAGGCGAAGGAGCACATGAAGTGATAGAGGCACAAATAAATTAATAAATTCACACACACACACAAACGCTAGCTTTTGCAGCCTAGCAGCTTCTTCAGGCAGAAGGGAAGGAGAGGGAAAAGGAAATGATGAGGGTTTTAAGGGAGTGGGTAAGGAGTCATTCCAATCCTGGGAAAGGAAAGACTTGCCTTGGGGGGAAAAAAGGGGGGGGGGTAAACAAATACACACAGATATACCACTTAAGGCAAAGCTCTGTCCAGAGAACTGAGGCAAAGATGTTCAAGATGGTGGGCAGGAATTTGAATTTAGCGGAGCTTGAAACCGGGTGGGCAACGGGAAGAGAGAATATGCTGAAGGGCAAGTTCCCATCTCCGGAGTTCTGAAAGGTTGATGTCGGTAGGAAGTATCCAGATAACCCGGACGGTGTAACATTGTGCCAAGATGTTCTGGCCATGCACCAAGGCATGTTTAGCCTCAGGGTAATCCTCATTATCAACAAACACTCTCTGCCTGTGACCGTTCATGCGAATGGACAGTTTGTTGCTGGTCATAACCACGTAGAACACTTCACAGTGCAGGCATGTCAGTTGCTAAATCACATGGGTACTATCGCAAGTGGCTCTGCCCTTCAAAATGTTCAAATGTTTGTAAATCTTATGGAACTTAACTATGGGGTCATCAGTCCCTAAAGGCTCTGCCCTTGATTGTGTACACCTTCCGGGTTACGGGACTGGAGTAAGTGGTGGTGGAAGGGTGCATAGGGCAGGTTTTACAACGGGGGCAGTTGCATGGGTAGGAGCCAGAGGGCAGGGAAGGTGGTTTGGGGATTTCATAGGGATGGACTAGGAGATTATGGAGGTTAGGTGGGCGGTGGAAAGACACACTCGGTGGAGTGGGAAGGATGTCATGAAGGATGGATCTCATTTCGGGGCAGGATTTAAGGAAGTCGTATCCTCGCTGGAGAGCCACATTCAGAGTCCGCTCCAGTCCCGGAAAGTATCCGGTGACAAGAGGGGCACTTCTGGGGTTCTTCTGTTGATGGTTCTGAATTTGGGGGGATGAGGAAGTGGCTCTGGCAATTTGCTTCCGTACCAGATCAGGAGGATAGCTGCGGGATGTGAAAGCTGTTATTAAGTTATTGGTGTACTGGTTCAGAGATTTGGGACTGGAGCAGACTCGTTTGCCAAATGTCAGACAGGCCAGATTACGCCCCCACATTCTTTTCACTTAGGCCTGTCTGTCATTTGGAATCACTCCCAAGGGCCTCACACTAAAAGTTCCCATCTCTGGCTGTAACCCATCCTTTCATCCCACCCTATACCAATTCCAAACTGAACAATCCATAGCCCTCACCCACCTAATCCTTAACCTACACATAAACTCCGTCAATGAACACATCTGTCAACTCCTATCCCTAATCAAAATCCTCAACCTTTCCTCTCCCACATCCACACCTGCAGTTCAGAACATCATCCTTCAGGCCAACCAAAAATTAGAACAACATGCCACCCACCACCTCAAAAAACTATCCAATCTCCTGGGCACCCACCTCCGAAAAGGCAATACTCTCTCCCTCAATAACCTCCCCAATAAACCTCAACCTCCTCTTATTGCACACAAACCGAGTCTCTTCAATCTACTCAATCTCCCACTCCCAACTCCTCTCTCCCCCAAACCTCAAAACTCTAATCCACACAATCCGGAACCACAACATCCCAATTCAGTAGTCAACCTCTCCTCCAAACCTCTCTCCCAATATGAAACCTTTCTCCTATCCAAAGGCCTCACCTTTAGCCCAAATTCAACCAAACAGCCCTTGTCAAAAATTTACTTTCCTATACTCATTGTCTCTGCTGGAGATACCACTTTGCCATGAAGAAAAATAATCCTGCTCCTAATGATCCAGCTCCCCAAGACATCATTCAAATTGAACCCTGCCTAGAACAGTTCCGTCCTCCATCACAGCGAGACCCACCTGCTCTTCCTCAAAATCTCCCTCTTCAAACCTTCCAGGAATTCCTTACTTCCAACCTTGCCTCTCACTCTTTCCTGAGAAACCTTAATCCTACTCCCAACATTACCGCAGCTGAATCCGGAGCTACCCGTGATCTCAAGGCTGACCATTCCATCATCATTCTCGCAGCCGACAAGGGATCCATGACCATGGTACTTGATCGGTGGGAGTATGTGGCTGAGGGACTGTGTCAGCTTTCAGATAGCACCACATATAAAGTCTGTCAAGACAACCTCATTCCTGATGTCCAGGCAGAGCTTCAAGGAATCCTCAAAACCTTAGGCCCCCTACAAAACCTTTCACCTAACTCCATTAACCTCATGACCCCACCGACACCCCGCACCCCCACCTTCTACCTACTACCCAAGATTCACAAACCCAATCATCCCGGATGCCCTATTGTGGCCGGTTAACAAGCCCCTACAGAACGAATCTCTGCCTACATAGACCAACACCTTCAAGCCATCATGTGCAGTCTCCCATCCTTCATCAAAGACACCAACCACTTCCTCAATCGCCTGAAATCCTTACCCAGCCTGTTACCTCCTGAAACCATCCTTATAACCATTGATGCCACTTCCTTATACACAAATATCCCACATGCCCAGGGCCTCGCTGCGATGGAGTATTTCCTTTCACGCCGACCACCCACTTCCCTACCTAAAACCTCTTTCCTTAATACCCTAACCCACAACTTCTTCACCTTTGAGAGCCGGACATACCAACAACTAAAGGAAACAGCCATGGGAACCAGGATGGCCCCCTCGTACGCAAACTTATTCATGGGACGCTTAGAGGAAGCCTTCCTGGATACCCAAGCCTGTCAACCCAAAGTTTGAATCTGTACCATTGATGACATCTTCATGATCTGGACTCACAGTGAAGAATAACTCCAGAATTTCCTCTTCAACCTCAACTCCTTTGGCCCCATCAAATTCACCTGGTCCTATTCCAAATCCCATGTCACTTTCCTCGATGTCGACCTCCATCTGTCCAACGACCAACTTCACACATCCGTCCACATCAAACCTACCAATAAACAACAGTACCTTCATTATGACAGCTGCCATCCATTCCACATCAAACGTTCCCTTCCCTACAGCTTAGGTCTTCGTGGCAAACGAGTCTGCTCCAGTTCCGAATCTCAACAGAAGAACCCCAGAAGTGCCCCTCTTGTCACCAGATACTTTCCGGGACTGGAGCAGACTCTGAATGTGATTCTCCAGTGAGGATACGACTTCCTTAAATCCTGCCCAGAAATGAGATCCATCCTTCATGACTTCCTTCCCACTCCACCGAGAGTGTCTTTCCGTGACCCACCTAACCTCCGTAATCTCCTAGTCCATCCCTATGAAATCCCCAAACCACCTTCCCTACCTTCTGGCTCCTACCCTTGTAACTGCCCTCGTTGTAAAATCTGCCCTATGCACCCTTCCACCACCACTTACTCCAGTTCCGTAACCCGGAAGGTGTACACAATCAAGGGCGGTGCCACTTGCGTAGTACCCACGTGATTTAGCAATTGACATGCCTGCACTGTGAAGTGTTCTACATGGGAATGACCAGCAACAAACTGTCCATTCACATGAACGGTTACAGGCAGACAGTGTTTGTTGGTAATGAGGATTACCCTGTGGCTAAACACGCCTTGGTGCATGGCCAGCACATCTTGGCACAATGTTACACCGTCCGGGTTATCTGGATACTTCCCACCGACACCAACCTTTCAGAACTCCGGAGATGGGAACTTGCCCTTCAGCATATTCTCTCTTCCCGTTGCCCACCTGGTTTCAAGTGGTATATCTGTCAAACTTCTTTGCTTTCTACAGCATGTCTGTCCAGGTGTGCCTGGATTTGTGTATATATGTGGGTGTGTGTGTATTTGTTTACCCCCCCCCCCCCTTTTTTCCCCCCAAGGCAAGTCTTTCCTGTCCCGGGATTGGAATGACTCCTTACCCACTCCCTTAAAACCATAACAACAACAACATTCTTGAATACATTACTTTCTCAAGAACTTTGGATAAATATGTCAAAAGTGAGATTGGACAGTAGTTGTTGACATCAGATGTATCTACTCTCTCTCTCTCTTTTTTTTTTCTTTTGAATGGTTTAACAATAGTATATCTTAGTCTATCTCAGAAAATTCCCCTTATTTCAGAAAGGCATTACATGTGGGGCTAAAATCCTACTTATTATCTGTTGGAATCAAGTTTTTAGTACTCTGCTGGAAGTGCCATCAATTCGATACAAGCTTTTGAGTATTATTTTTTTAATTTCAAAGGGAAAGGTGGTGGAATTTCAACTGTATCAGACTGCATAGGTATGACCCCTTCCATGAACAGCTTTGCCTCTTCTATTGAGCATTTAGATCCTACTTTCTCCATAACATTTAAATAGTGATTATTAAAAATGTTTTAAACTTCAGACTTCTTGTTAGTAAACTTTTGATTCATTTCAATCTTAATACAGTCTCCCTGTGCTCTTGTTTGTCCTGTTTCCCTTTCAATTATACACCAAACTTAATTTTATTATCCGAGGTAATAACTTCAGACATAATACATGTGCTTCTGAGCTTTTTAATAACTTTTCTTCATCCAGGACAATAGTTTTTATAATACTTTAATGTTTCTGGGTCATTACTCTTTCTTGCTGTTAGATACAGTTCCCTTTCTAGTTGCTTTTATTCATTTAGTTAGCCATGGTTTTTACATGTTTTCTTACAATTACATTTAACTATTTCCTTGGGGAAACAGTTTTCCAATACACTTACAAATATATCACGAAATAAAAGTTAAATTTCAAATTAGCAGTGGGTTCCTTGTACACCTTATCTCAGTCTAACCACTGTAAGCTTTCCTTAAATTTATGAATAGTTAAATCGTTAAACACACTAATTTAGATGACTGTTTTAATTTGCTGAATGGGACTGTGTAACATACTGTACTGGTTTTTGGCAGTGCCAATTAATTACAAAACAATGATCATGTGAAACACTGATCATTTGAAATAGAGAGAGCTTGGGAGAGCACTACAACAAACAAAGTTTTCTTGGTGTGTGATAAAAATCTTATACTTTATTACATTTCTCTTCAAACTGCAAATATAGCTTTTGGCTGTTAAGCCATCATCTGGCAGAAACATGCATGTACATGGTGTTCTCTGGCAGATGAAGGCTTAACAGCTCAAAGCCAAATTATATATATATATATTTTCCCCCTTCTGTTATGTGTGCCTTTCTGTGGCTCATCGGGTGTGTCTGGTTGTTAATATTGTTTAATTAGTATCTTCTGTTAGAAGGAGCCAACTTTGCTTCAATTTTGAAGTGTGCCCTCAAATTTTGAGTTTCATTTTTCAGGTGCAGCTTAGATTCAGGTAAATACAGGATGTATGCTGTACCCTAAAATCAATGATGTGAAACATTGTCACCTCTACACTACCACCTGCACAGCCAAAAAGGAGGGTGCAAAGGCATGCCTCCTGTGCATCATCTGATCGCTAATGATTATAACAAATGATTGACTAATATTACAACCTATCAGTATGTATGTACAAGGTGTATCTGAAAAGTTCACTGTTTGGTTGTTGCAAATTAGGCAAAACAGTGACGGAGATCCATGGGATGTTAGTGCAACTATATGATGTTGAAGTAGACAGTAAAACGTGTGTTTGTGAGTGGTTTAAACTGAAGGATGGAAAGGAAGGTGTCGAGGATGAGCTACATTCGGGTCAACTGTGCACACAGTCCCAGACAACTTCGAATGACTGCGGCAGATGCCTGCGGATGATGGGCTGTTGTAATGCACCTGACGGGGTCAGCCAGAACTGTACCATAGTGGATAGTGCGATTTCTTGCACGAAAATGCCTGTCCACAAACTGCAATACTCATGCTCAACTTTCTCACTAGATGCAAGGTCACTGCACTTCCACACCTTCCTTATTTTCCAGATTTGGTGTTTCCCATCTTAAATTAGCTCTGAAAGGTTTACACTTTGCAACAATTACAGAGATTTAACAACACACAACCTTCGTGCTTCAAGCAATTACACAAGAAGCATTTACTTACAGTTTTCAACAGCTATACAGCCAATGTCTGAAGTGTATTTTAGCCAATGGCGATTACTTTGAAGGCCAGTAAAAATATTTCATTTGTAAGTCTTGATCCTACACTTCAAGAGACCATTCACCAAACTTTTCAGACACATCTTGTATTATATTCCTCTGATACTATATTGTGCCGGATGGCCACAAGAATAAACAAATGAGAACTAGGCCATTAAAAGGGTACAGAGAGGTGCAGCGGGACAGGCCCTGTCTCCCTATGCAGTGCTGGAATGCTACATCAGCATTCTGTGCTTTAATTCAAACAGATCTGAAGCAAGGTGTATAATACAAACTAAAACTGTCTTACACATGTTTAATGAACACATGCACTGCTACAAAAAGTGTTAAAATACCAGTGTCATTAAATAAATACAACAAGCAAAAAATTTATATTTTTCATAAAAAGTTGAACGGTGTATGTTAGTCACTTTCAACGTCACTCGCAGCTGTGTTGGCACTTTAAGATTCACACTGAGCTGTGTCCACGTGAGATAAGCTCTCACGTTTCACTGTGTCTATATGATGAGTCGTCATATGATTCATTAGCATATAGTATAAAGCCCTCAATTTAAATTTATATGACACCACTGTGTCACCTACGATTGTACTCCACCTTGTGCACTTTTCTGCCCTATTCTTCCCAGTTGTCTGGAGTGAAAGAACTAAAAGCATTGTCTATTGAGCTGCTTTGGATTTGCTCCAGTCTTGTCAGCAGACGACATGCTCCCTCATGTACCACTTCCTTCAGAATCTGAAACGTCCCCTGGTGACATCAGTGCAGATGCCTTATTGAATTATAGTCAAATATGAGTGTTATTACATGTAATTAGGTCAGAGAGGTCTGTTTTAAAACGAGGATACTAATAATCAATAGTAACTAAGATCTTAAACTTTTTGATAAATGTTATTTTAGTTGTTTGTTTAATATTATGGAATGCATTGATTAATCTTTATTCTATTTTGTCTGATGTCAGCCATTGTATTAAGAGGACAAAAGATATTACTTAATAGTTTAGATATGGGAGTTGCAAAAGAATAGGACATTAACCATTTAATTTTCAGCATGGACAATAGAGCTGAATGGAACTTGAATTAATTTCCATAACATTTATTTAAATGATATATACATAACTAGGTCCATGGACCTAATACACTGAACAGTATAACCTACAAGTGATTTTGTGTTAATATTTAAGTTTACTAATCAGTTCTTGTAGGGAACATTAAAGTGAATTATATTGTAATGTCAAATTTATCTTGGGTATGCAATAGTCAAAGACATATATTATATATATTGGACTGAGACTAGCCAATGTAATTTTAGTGAACTCTCATTTAAGTTCTTAGAACAAAGTCATCACACAATCACAAAATGTTTCATGACAAAGGTGAGTATTAAATTTTTATTTAAATTAGTTTCTTTACTTATATTGGTAATATCACAGTTTAAAGTGTATCAGACAACTGTTTGCTTGGTTGTGTTGAATGATTATGGAATTGTTATTGAAATATCCAACCCCATACAGAAAAGATTCTTTCTGTACCCAAGGCTTTCAACCTGCTAAAAAACAAACCAACAAACTTTAACTTTGTGTTTGCAATATAACAGCATCATTATCATTGAATATGTATAACAGGAGATACCACCAACCTCATTTTTCAAGCTGACACTTGCCACTATCATTCTTCTGGAGACACCCAGTACATCTTGGGGTCTCTGCTGCATTTGCCTTTTGTAAGATTGCTGTCAATTCATGATTCATCAAGATAAAAATGTTTTTGGAGCTTCCCTAATGCTTCTCAAGTGAAGACTAAGTTAACCAGCAAAGAGCAACATAACCACATTGAAATGAGATCTACTCACCGTAAAGACGAATGTTGAGCTTCCGACAGACACAAATAAAAGATAAACAAACACACACACACACACACACAGCTCTAAATTTTTGGTCGCGGCCTTCCTCAGAAAAGACATTTATCCACACAATCACTCAGGCACACACATCCACACACGTCAGCCATCTCTGGCCACCCAACATAGTCTAACTTCACGGCAAGCGAGAGGGATGGGAGGGGGGAGGGAGAAGGAGCAGGGTAGGGCAGGGGTGAAGTGGAGAGGGAAGATAAGGGTGGGGATACAGCAAGCAAACTAGTTGTTCCCTACCACTTATTATTATTAACATTCCTTACTGGACTTTCGATTGTTGAAATGAGATCTCTTTCGTACAGTGCAGATTTCCACAAAATTCCCATTGAAGTAGGCAACAGCCCCCCCCCCCCCCCCCCCACATCCTTAAAAAAAAAAAGAGGTAGCACCATAGTCTGGTAGTATCAGGCAATTAAGCTGGATGACTAGTTTCCTAATCCTGTCAAAAGTTCATACACTTTTGCCACTTCAAGTGGCAGCTCTCTTTTGCAGTGGAGTTATAAGATGTATAAGCTTTTTACACTCATCCTCCACTCACAGCACTCCAGCACATTGTACATCATTTTACAAGTGCCACGTTGCATTACACATCTCCCATTTCTTTTGGTAGTCATTCTCAAATCCTTTGACAGTCATGCAATATGTTTACATGCAACACATCTTCCAGATGATTAAAACTTTATACTTCTCTTTCAATGCATAAAATGTCACATTGTCCATACAAGGTGGAAACTCTTAAGAAAACACTAACAAGCCAAAAACATTTCAAACTTGGTTGCATTTACATGGACACAAAAATCAATTGTGGAACTGGAAAACCGCTTTACATAAGTGGATTTCCAGAAGTGATTTTGGAGTGTTTACATGATCAACCAAAAGCAAATTTGGGAAATCAGTTTACAAAATCCAGTTTTGGGAGCCCATGTAAATGGGGTGATGGAATAGCAACTTTACTCATTTCAAAATACTAAATGTGAACAAGAAGCAAAAAGTAATGCACAGCACAAAACAAAACAAAGCAAAGCCAAGTACAGAATAAACAACATGTTCATTAATAGTTGGAGGAATGAGAATGAGCTGTACTGGTAACTTCAGTAGCTACAATTCTCCTCCCCCTCCCGCTAAAAAAAAAAAAAAAAATAAAATAAAATAAAATAAATAAATAAATAAATAAATAATAAATTGGCTCAATACAGTATCTGTACCCTTGTGCCATGGAACTTAGCCCTTTAACTAGACTGTATGGATAGTTTATAGGGCGTCATTTTTTATTTTCAAAAAGTATTTTTTATCTTTGTTAACACAGATGTAGTTGTAGTTAACAACATTCATCAAGTACGGGAACCAAACATTTTATTCTTTTGCACAACAACCCACAGGTTAAGTGTTTTTACTGATTAACACAAGAGTGCCACATGCAGTAATTCTTAAGCATCCTGTACAGTCAAATCATATTTATTGTGATTGTTCAGATTACACAAATGAAGACTCTTCTGGAAGTACTTTTATTTTCACTCCTTCAGAGTGGAATAATTAATTGTTAAGATGCACCATGCAAAAAGTTCTTAGTGCCCTTTGAGTATTTATATGACATTTACTGCTCTTTAACTTAGCAACATATAAAATTTCATGACTATAAAATTGCATGACTATAAGAATTGTATGCTAACCAAAAGGAAATAAAAAAGTAATTCAGTTTTCTTATAACAAACCTTTGAATTGATTGGACTTAGTTTCTCATGTGATGCCTGGAGTCGTTGCTCAGTGTATGTGTGAAAGTCTGACAGTGCTGAACACAATTCACGAACATGAAGTCCAGCTTGAGATATGACATGCTGAATGTAGATATGCCTTTTACGATCATGGGTTGGCACATTTAGTTCATTCAATTCACTACTTGCTGCAACATTAAAAGATGTAATGGGTCTAAAAAAACTTACTTACCCACATAGCAGTAACAACCAAAGAAATTTAATAATATTAAAGGATGAAATGCATACAAATTGAATTTGGTTTCACTAATATTCTTATCTTTCAACCAAGGGCACACTGGATTCTTTCTGTGCTTTTTTTTTTTTATTTATCAAAGTATTAAAATCATGAATACCTTAACTGAATGGTACCAAATTGATACTACAATATTTCCAAGTCTGTAATAGCATCTGAATTATATCTAGTAATTTGTTATGGAAAAAATTAACAATATTATCTGAATTATACATAATCTGAGTATCACTATTAGTGAAACTACAATGTATTTCACATTCTGTAAATCAATCTTAAATAACACTGACAATGTTTATATTGTCTTTTGGTCTTAACTGCTCAGAGTAATTGTGTAAGCTACACACACTCATTTTGTCACCATATTGTAATATTCATCTTAATACTAACAGTTAGTCTAATAAACATTTATGATCAAAAAAAAATGTTTTCCTTATGCATACTAGTTGCTCCTTTCATCTTATGCTCTGATTCAGAAGACTGAAAAGACAAAGATCCCGAGTTTGAATCCTTGTCCAGCACACAGTTTTAAATTGCCAGAAAGTAGTATATCTGTGCACACTATGTAGCAGAATGACTGTATCATTATTAATTTTCAATGAGTTACATAAAAACAATTGCCAAAAACCCAAAGTTGCCCCTTAGTATCTACTTAGTCAAACCTTCTGTTAGCCAAGTCTCTCTCTCTCTCTCTCTCTCTCTCTCTCTCTCTCTCTCTCTCTCTCTCTCTCTCTCTCCCCCCCCCCCACCTCCCCCCCTCCCATTCCCCTGTCCTTTTAGCTCTCCCCCTCCCGTGGTGTCACATGTTTTATCACATATTCCTGATAAGGCACAAAATATCTGTTTTTATTTATTTGGGGTGGGGGGGGGGGATTTATTTAAAAGGCTGGAAGAATTTTATTTCCACAGGAACACTTAACTTCAGCAAGTGTGTGGCCAAGTCTAAGAGTACGCGCTGCTATGGAGAACCTTAAATCAGGGAAGCTTGTTAAATGGAGTATTCCATGAAAAATGGTGTTCCTTTGTTTTAAGTTAGAACATTGTTCATTATTCACTTTGTGATTGTAGACCGAATGTGAAAGGTCATACTTACTATTTCTATTGTATTTTAAATACAATAAAATGTTCTACTTACTTTTACAGCTAACAGGTGGTGGATTACTTCAGGAAGTAGTTGAAGACTAATGTTAATAAAATTATATTATTGCTAAGAGTTTATTGACAGAGTTATCAAGAAAATTAATTTAGTTGACACTACGCAGGAACAGAATAGTCGGTCCTAAAACATCAACATCTACTTCATGACTGGAGATTATCATCAATACTCATGATTTTTGTATCATTTAAAGGAGGAAGTAGTAACCCTTATTTTTTCACACAGTCAACATCTGCAAGAACACACGAAGGGTTACACTTCATTCCCTGTCCTTTCTTTTTGCTTCAGAGTAGCTCAGGTGATAGAGCACTTGCCCATGAAAGGCAAAGGTCCTGTGTTTGAATGCCATACTGGACCATCACACAGTTTTAATCTGTCATGAAGTTTAATAACAACAATGTTTGAGGAACTGAAAAAACATCCTACTGTAAGTACAAATAGGTCAGTTATATTTAGTACGATATAACAAATTCCACTTCCTTTTGGTAATATTCTAATATTACTAACTTGAGTCTATAAATGGCAGGCGGTTGTTGATGATGTCCTGGGAATGTTGTAGTCTTCTCTCTAAAGACTGGCTATGTTGTCGCAGTTCACACAGTTCAGCAGTGGTTTGTTCGAGTGCTTTACCCTGCGCTTCCACCCCACGATTCAATGTGGCCTTTTCATTTTCCAGAGATTCAATAACAGCCTGTAATGAGTGAGAAATATTTTCTTTCAGCTTATTTTCTGTAGATTTTAGTAAGTTAAAATAATGATTTAACTGGAAATGATTACATAAAATTTTATATATACTCGGTGACTTTTGAAAACATTAGTGCCAGTATAGGGATCTGTGATAGTAAATTTCATACAAATAAACAGTCAAGAACAACGATCTATAGGGTCTGAAGATGATCTGTACTGTTAGAAACCAGTCACCCTAAAAAATTATAAGTTGTGTAATCTATAATGATTAATTTAAAAATTATATTTCCTTGGTCAGCAACTGAATTTCAGTTCAGAAGCAGAAAGAGCTTCTAAATCCTTGATAGCATACTGCTAGAAAATGGTGTAATGGAAAGGGGAGAGAAAGAATGCAGTGGACACTCATCAGTAGTGTGTGACAGCTGAATCAACAAAGCACCTCTCACATTAACCCAGACAGTGCTGACATCCTTCCATAAGGACGAGAACGGCAGCTTACTTTTTTATTATTGTCTGTAAGAATTCATGTACAGTGACATTTTATTTCTTTGTATCACCTGCTCCCATTGTAGATCAATTTTAGCTTGTATCGTCAATCGCAAAGTGATTGGATGCAGCTGCAAAGTTGAGGTTCGTACAGAACATACTGCAGACTTCCTCGTAGTTGGCTTTATATTTCTGGAACTTTCTTAAATTTTTGAGAAATTTATATGTATATATTTCATCTTAAATGTTGTTTTAATTAATAATCATTGTCAGATTAAAATTTTAAAACATTCATTTCGACTTCAGTATTGCAAAACTAATGGCATGATTGTGGAAAAAACTCGCTTATAATGATCTTGTGCAATCATATGAAGATAATTAATAGCTTCTAAGAAAAAAATTAAACCAAACATTCTGCACTAGCTAGGTTAAGTGAGGGATCTGGGTTTGGGTTCTAGTATGGAACAAATTTTCAAAAAATTTTACTGGTGTATTTCAATGCTCTGTGGTAGCTACAACAAGAAATTTCTCTTTCCTTCTTAATGATTACATTCTAATGGCAACATACAAGAGTATTCTTTTTTACATATTCTATTTTAAGACTGTACAAATAAAGGAAGTGAAATAACCATCAACTGCCATTTCTTAACAGAAACAGTTATTCGTAGAAATATGATCCTGCACAGTTAAATAAAGTTCAGGACATCTCAGAAAAATCATACCCTAAACACAAACAAGTAATATTTTACCTTTCTTGTTCTTTGTTCTTTTCTCTTTTACTGTTATCTCAGTCACATCTTTGATTCATTTTTACTTTTATGTTTCAGATGAAATTTTCAATGGAAAATCTAATTGAAATATCAATGACAAGGAGAGAGAACTCACCATAAAGATGCCTGTTAACATCTCAGTGGGCACCTTTACCGGTGAATTGACATTTCATATGAAATTTTCAGTTGCTTTCTAAACCACCCATCCTTTTTCCATACAATATTCAACTCATTTTGTTAATTATAACAATACAAAACACCCATGTGGCAGGTATTTGATACCACTCTTTTTCATTCACTCTGACAATGTCATGGCACAGCCACATAATAAATGAGAGATGTGTCAGTGGGAGAAGGAAGAGAGAGCAGACATTTGTGGTGGGAGAGTGACAGCACCAGTAAAGATAATGGATGGAGATAGCAGTGGGGGCAAAAGTCTGAGGAAACTTAGGAATGACCATGAGAGATGATTAGAGACCAAGCAGTCTGGATCATCCAGGCAGTCAAACTTTAACAAGAATAGTTGTGTCTGCTTTTCCCCTTTCCCTTTATCCATGTGTTAAAGTCTCCCAGTAAAGGGGTTACAAGTCAGAACAAACCATCCACAAGCAGAGAGAAAACAATGGTGGTTGAAGAGAGAGACAGCAGACACCGAGTGTGTGGCAATGTGAGAAAAGATTGGGACAAAGACAAGACAATTCCAGAGAGACAGTGAAGGTGGCTAAGGAAAACAGAGAAAAGGATGAAGTCAGTGACAGTGAGAGACAAACAGGAGAAACTACCAATGGGAAGAAAACAAGGCCATGGGATAAAAATATAACAGTGGCAATCAAAGGGACGTGCTGAGTATCAAAAATTCATTATGAGGTGAGACTGGGTGAAAGGATTTAACACATACGGTGTTACAGGTGTGAGTACATTCAGATACAACAATTTTTGGTTAAGAAGGTGGAATGATGCCTGAAGCTGATGGTTCCCCACTTTTCTGTCACTCATTTAAAAAGGAACATATTTCCTTTTTCATACATTTTTCAGCTGGCAGCAGAAACTTTGTAATTGCAACTTAACACTTATGTCTACTTCTGGATGAAGAATTCTGTGTGGTGTTGACATTAAATATAGAAACCATGTGCCACACACGGGTTAAGACAGGTGGCATAGAACAGGGAGAGCTTGGGAAACCTTCAAAAGAGCATACCAAAGTGCTGCCTAGAGAATAGGAGACCTGGGTTTGAAATCCAGCCTTGGTACAAATTTTCATGTGATGCTACTATGCATATATACATTTATTTAGCAATCTAATAAAGTGCAGATACAATGGGTACACAGCCGGTTGTACCAATCTTAGTAGTGTTGAAAAAATGTATAAAATGTAGGTTAGTCATGAATATAATATATATGTGTTTGTGTGTGTGTGTGTGTGTGTGTGTGTGTGTGTGTGTGCGCGCGCTTGTTTACCTTTTCTTTTTTCCCCTCCTGGGATTGGAATGACTTCTTCCACTCCCTAAAAACCCACATCCTTCCCTTTTCCCCTCCTTCCTTCCTTCCTTCCTTCCCTCCTCTTTTCCTGAAAAATCGGCCTACAGTTGCAAAAGCTTGAATGTTGTTTGTTTGTTGTGTGTGTGTGTGTGTGTGTGTGTGTGTGTGTGTGTGTGTGTGTGTGTGTGTGTCACTACAGTAAGATTTCCAATCACATAGGACAAATGAATGGAAAAAAATAAAAAAAAATAAAAAATCCAATTTCATGATATGCAGCTTGAAGTAAACGATCTGCAATCTAAGAATGATAAAGTAGTCAAAATATCTCCACACAAAAACCTCCACACAATTCCCCGACTCATTCCCTGTTACTAAGGATGTGGTACAGTATTTGCTGCTCGTAGTTCTCTCACTCAGCTGGCATAGCAAGTTTTCTGTGAAAGCCTGATTTCTTGAATGTTTACATTCCATTAAATGTGGGACATTGCAAAAGTAATGTACCAGTGGGAGTAACTTTACAAATCACAGTTCCTGAGCTTGCTGCCCAACATAACTGTGGGCACAATGCCATGAATGAGATGGTGAAAGACATAGGATAACACAAAGTGTGTGTGAAGTGAGTATCAAGGCAGCTGGCACATAATTTCAAGGACAGAACGGTGGAAGTCTGCTGGAAGCATTTGAAGCTAGCAGGGGAACATAAGTATAGGCTACCGATGTGAAAACAATGAATCAGTCATATGAGTAGCATCAAACCTCTTTTCCAGTGATCAGCTAAGAAATTCGTGGTGACAGTGAGATGCTAAGGAATTCATTTCCAATGATGTTCTGGAACACTGTATTGTGAACAACAACAACTATACTATAAAACTCAGGAAGTTTCGTGAAGCCATAAAGGAGAAGAAACTAAACAAGAATTTGAAATTTATCAAAATTCATCATGACAATGCGAAACCCCACGTCTTTGGCTACAAGTCAGGATTCAGCAAGTAGAGCTTGTCAGTGGTCCCTTACCTGCCACACAGTGCAGATTTAACACCTTCTGACTTCTATTCATTTGGCCCAATGAAGTACAGTCTTCAGGACAACACTTTCAAGACACAGATGAGGTAAAAGTAGCTGTGAAGCAGTGTGTTCAACAATGCAAACCTGAATTTTTCCAAAAGTGATTCAAGTGTGTGATTCAGCAATGGCAGAAATGTATCACTTGTAATGGAGACTATGTTGAATAGTGCCATTGTGTAGCAAAAGAGTAACCCTAATAAAGAGTAAAATTTGAAAGGCCTATGACATGTTTTCACTACTTTCATAAAAACCCTCCTACAACCTGTTGTATGTGTAGTAAGTACAAATAGGCAAATGTTTTGGACAAACTATACACTGTCTGAAGGTGTGTACAGGCAAGTATTTTACCAAGTTCTTTTCTTTAGAACAAAAGCTTAATTGATTATGTTCTTTCACCCACTAAGTTTCTGCTGTCACCTGCCAGTCTTGCACGGCAATTCTGTGGCTGCAGCTCTGCTGCTGGAACTCCAGAAATGTCAAACTCTACACTGCAGATCAATTGGTGGCCTTTATGAAGTATGTTGGCATTGTTTGCTTGTAGTTAATTAACTGTATTCATCGTCAGTGGGTGTGACATCAGTTTCACAATGTATACAACTTAATACTAATCTTGCAAAAGCCTTAAGCACTGTTAATTTCCACCTAAGGCAAAGGTTCCAACTTTTGCATGTGAAAAATAGTAATGCAACCTAACATATGAGCAGGCAGTGGGCAGGTGGGAAGGGGTGCATGGGGAGTAAGTGAATAAGAAATCATCAAAATTGTGAAAACAATTTCTTTAAGCTTATATAGTAGCATTCGTTCTTCCAACAGTTCCGATCATTTTGCAGCAACTTTCCATACATTTTAATATTATTAGTCCGTCAGACTGTTGTTACCCTCAAAGGCTTATCTGCCACTACATAATCAGTCCTAACAATATGCTTTCCTTTCATTCTCATGCGGTTTGCTTAAACTTTTCCAGATTTTCTCCACTCTATAACCTGTTTTGGAGGTTTATAACAACCACCAAACCCTTATGCATTACATTGTTGACTAACTGTAGTTTATAAAAATAGAAAACAGATGACTTACCAAAAGGACCGGCTCGTCGATAGCAACAAATAAAATAAATAAAATCACACATACAAGCTTTCGCAGCCTAGCTGCTTCGTCAGGCAGAAGGGAAGGAGAGGGGGGGGGGGAATATATATATATATATATATATATATATATATATATATATATTTTATTTTTTGTTTTTATTATTTTTTTTTATTTCATTACTTTGCAGTCTGTTATTCAGGACATATTTCTTACTTTTCCATCCCATACATTATGTACATGTGGTTCCTGAAGAGGGGCAGCAGGCTTTTCAGTAGTTACAGGGGCAACAGTCTGGATGATTGACTGAGCTGGCCTTATAACATCAGCTAATGTGGCTTTGCCACACAGTTACTACGAACGGTTAAAAGCAAGGGGAAACTACAGCTGTTACTTTTCCCGAGGACATGCAGCTCTACTGTATGAACATCCTCTCAAGTAAAATATTCCGAAGGTAAAATAGTCCCCCTTTCAGATCTCTGGGCGAGGACTACTCAGGAGGATGTGATCATTAGGAAAGACAGCACTGGCATTCTACGGATCGGAGCGTGGAATGTTAGATCCCTTAATCGGGTAGCGAAACTAGAAAATTTAAAAAGAGAAATGGATAGGTTGAAGTTAGATATAGTATGGATTAGTGAAGTTCAATGGAAAGAGGAACAAGATTTCTGGTCAGGTGAGTACAGGATTATAAATACAAAATCAGGTCGGGGTATTACAGAAGTAGGTCTGATAATGAATAAGAAAACAGGAATGTGGGTAAACTACTATGAGCAACACAGTTATCGCATTATCGTAGTCAAGATAGATACGAAGCCAACACCGACCACAGTAGTACAGGTTTATATGCCAACTAGCTCTGCCGAAGATGAGGGGATCGAAGAAATATACGAGGAGCTAAAGGAAATTATTCAGACAATTAAGGGAGAGGAAAATATAATTGTTATGGGAGATTGGAATTTGGTAGTAGGACAAGGAAGGGAAGGGAAGATAGTAGGTGAACATGGTCTGGGCAAAAGGAATGAAAGAGGAAGCCGCCTGGTAAAATTTTGCACGGAACAATTTAGTTATAACAAACACCTGGTTTAAGACTCACGGAAGAAGGTTGTATACGTGAAAGAGACCAGGTGACACTGGGAGATACCAGATAGATTTTACAATGGTAAGACAGATTTCAAAACCAGGTTTTAAACTTTAAGACATACCCAGGGGCAGATATAAACTCTGACCATAACTTATTGGTTATGAATTGTAGGCTGAAACTGAAAAAACTGCAGAAAGGTAGGACAAAAAGGAGATGGGACCTGGATAAACTGAAAGAACCTGAAGTTCTTGAAAATTTCAGAGGGAGCTTTAGGCAACAATTGACAGAAATGGGGTGGGGGGGAACAGTAGAGGAGGAATGGGTAGCATTGAGAGATGAAATAGTGAAGGCAGCAGAGGGTAAAATAGGTAGAAAGGCAAGACCTACAAAGAATCCTTAGATATCACAGGAGATACTAAATTTAATCAATGAAAGGAAAAAATATAAAAATGCTATAAATGAAACAGGCAAAATGGAGTACAGACGACTAAGAAATGCGATTGACAGGAAGTGCAAAATCGCTAAGCAAGAGTGGCTAGAGGGTAAATGCAAGGATTTAGAAGAATGTATAAATAGGGGAAAAATAGATACAGCCCATAGGAAAATAGAAGAGATATTTGGAGGTAAGAAAAACAGCTCTATAAATATCACAGATGGAAAACCGGTTCTCAGCAAAGAAGGGAAAGCTGAAAGGTGGAAAGAGTACATAGAGGAGCTCTACAAAGGAAATGAACTTACAATGTTCTAGTAAGGGAAGAGGAAGTAGATCAAGTTGAAATAGGAGATACTATACGAGAGATGAATTTGACAGAGCACTGAAAGACCTACGATGAAACAAAGCCCCTGGAGTAGATGACATTCCCTCAGAGCTACTGAAGTCTCTGGGAGAACCAGCCATGACGAAACTGTTTCACGTGGTGTATAAGATGTAAGAGACAGGCGAAGTACCCTCAGACTTTAAGAAAAATATAATCCCCATTCCAAATAAAGTAGGCGCAGACAGGTGCAAAAACTACAGAACCATCAGTTTAATAAGTCATGGTTGCAAAATATTAACGTGAATTATTTACAGGAGGGTAGAAAAGCTGGCAGAAGCCTACCTCTGGGAAGATCAGCCAACAACATACCAACAACTAAAGGGAACAGCCATGGAAACCAGAATGGCCCCCTCTTACATAAATTTATTTAGGGGATGCTTAGAGGAAGCCTTCTTGAATACCCAAGCCTGTCAACCCAAAGTTTGAATCTGTACCATTGATGACATCTTCATGATCTGTACTCACAGTGAAGAAGAACTCCAGAATTTCCTCTCCAACCTCAACTCCTTTTGTTCCATCAAATTCACCTGGTCCTATTCCAAATCCCATGCCACTTTCCTCAATGTCAACTCCATCTGTCCAACAGCCAACTTCACCCATCCATCGACATAAAAACCAGCAATAAACAAAGGTACCTCCATTACGACAGCTGCCCTCCATTCCACATCAAATGTTCCCTTCCCTACAGCTTAGGTCTTCATGGCAAACGTGTCTGCTCCAGTCCCGAATCCCTGAACCAGTACACCAACAACGTAACAACAACTTTCACATCCCGCAGCTATCCTCCTGATATGGTACAGAAGCAAATTGCCAGAGCCACTTATCCCCCCAAACCCAGAACCTTTCACAGAAGAACCCCGAAAGTACCCCTCGTCACCAGATACTTTCCGGAACTGAATCGGACTCTGAATGTGGCTCTACAGCAAGGATACGACTTCCTTAAATCCTGTCCCAAAATGAGATCCATCCTTCATGACATCCTTCCCACTCCACTAAGAGTGTCTTTCTGCCACCCACCTAACCTTCGTAACCTCCGAGTCCATCCCTATGAAAGCCCTAAACTACTTTCCCTACCCTCCGGCTCCTACCCATGTAACCATCCCCATTGCAAAACCTACCCTATGCATCCTTCCACCACCACTTACTCCAGTCCCATAACCCAGAAGGTGTATACGATCAAGGGCAGATCCAGTTGCGATAGCACCCAAGTGATTTACCAACTGACATGCCTGCACTGTGAAGCGTTCTATGTAGGAATGACGAGCAACAAACTGTCCATTTCCATGAACGGCCACAGGCAGACAGTGTTTGTTGGTAATGAGGATTACCCTGTGGCTAAACACGCCTTGGTGCATGGCCAACACATCTTGGCAGTGTTACACCGTCCAGGTTATCTTGATACTTCCAACCGACACCAGTCTTTCAGAACTCCGGAGATGGGAACTTGCCCTTCAAAATATTCTCTCTTCCCATTGCCCACCTGGTCTCAACCTCCACTAAATTCAAATTCCTGCTCACCATTCTATAACATCTTTACCTTGGTTCTCAGTACAGAGCCTCTGCCTCAACTGGTATCTCTGTCCAATTTCTTTGCTCTCTACAATTGTCTACCTTGTGTGTGTGTGTGTGTGTGTGTGTGTGTGTGTGTGTGTGTGTGTGTGTGTGTGTGTGCGCGCGCGCTTGTTTACCTTTCCTTTTCTCCCCTAAGGTAAGTCCTTCCACTCCGGGGAATGGAAGAACTCCACATCCACTCCTTTAAAACCTGCATCTTTCCCTTTTCCCCCCTCTTCCTTCCTCTTTTTCTGATGAAGCAGCCAACAGTTGCGAAAACTTGAATGTTTGGGTGTGTATTTATTTTTGTTTATGTGTCTAACAAGCCTGTGCTTTGGGTAAGTCAAACAATCTCATGCTCAGTATAAGAAAGTTAACAAAAAAAGGTCACATTTTGATGACTGAATCTATGCATTCCTTTTTCGGCATGTTACTAGGCCAAATAAAATCATTTTCCCTATTTTTTTTAAACGTTCATGGAAGTTCCAGCACTGGAAGAGAGAGTACCTGAAGTGACACTGAAGCTCTTAAAACTTGAAATGTACACACTCCAGCACAGCACAGCAAATCACATCACACACACACACACACACACACACACACACACATACGCGCGCATGTGTGCGAAATCACTGTCTTAATAGATACAATGCAATAAAAAACAAAACCAACACAACTTCAACTTCTGAACACAGATTGGCGAACTAGGATATATGATGAACTTTGTTTATTGTTGGCAACACACTTCACGATTTTTCCTGTAGGGGCGCAGCTACAAATGAAGTGACATGCATTCTATTTTTGGATGTCTTGGTCCGTAGGAAAGACGATGGTTCCTTGGGTAACAGTGTTTTTCGTAAACCGACACACACAGACCTACACCTGTGAGCTACGAGCTGTCATCACCCTTACCAAGGTAGTGGTGTGTATTATGGACCCTTGTCCACAGGGCTAGAGTAATATCAGACCAAGAGAGTTTACCAGCAGAGCTCAACCATATTCTCTCTGTGTTTCTCCAGAATGGATACTCTGAGAAGCAGATCCAAATTGCACTACAACAACCTCGCGCAAGACCTAAAGAGCTGAGCGAAGAAACAGAGGAATCGAAAAGATTCGTTTTTCTTCCTTACATTGGTGGCTTATCCTTCAAGATTGGCAGGTTGTTCAAGAAATGTAACATCAAATACATCATCTGTCCTCTAGCACGAGTACAAACAATGCTGCATCCCATCAAAGACAATTTAGGTCTGAGGAGACCAGGCAGATATAAAATCCCATGCCAGTGCGGAAAATCATACATTGGACAGACGTGTTGCACCGTAAAAGATAGATGCAATAAACACAAGTGACACACGAGACTGGGTCAGCCAGGAAAGTTTGCTGTTGCCGACACAGGGCATAGCATGCACTATGAAGAAACAAAGATCCTCTCATCTGCATGTACGTATGGGACTCCACCTTCAAAGAATCAGTCGGAATACGTATTTCGAACAACCTGATTAATAGGGACACGGACTTTCAGCTCAGCAAGGCATGGGAACCAGCACTAGTGGTACTAAGGCACCATTGGCTGCATTTTAGAAGTATCCAGTGAGTCACCGCAGATGGGTCACCGAAGCAAGAGCACTTACACTGCGCACCACACTACCCGCACCCGCCCACTGGGCCCACGATTTGTGGCTGCGCTTTCCCACGTCATATACGCAGAGACCACCAGATGGCTCTATATGTTTTCATCTCTGATTCACCTACAATGATGTCATTGCTCCCCACCACAGTCTTCACGCCTGCACTTTTCTAATGTTCAAATGTTTGTTAAGCTTAAGGGACTTAACTATGGGGTCATCAGTCCCTAAACTTACAAACTACTTATGAACTACCTACAACTAAGGACGGCACAAATATCCATGCCCGAGGGGGGATTCGAACCCACGACCGTAGCGGCCGTGCAGACCGTGGCTGGAGCGCCTTAGTCCCCTCGGCCACTGCGGCTGCACTTTTCTAGCCAGCCACAGTATATAGGCGAGACGACAGCAATCAGCAGTTTAGTTAGCACCTGAAGATAACGAGCAGCTGCCTCGTTAAAATATTGTGCAGTTTCGACAATACGCTCCAATGTGATGCCCATGAACCATGGAAGGAATAAATACGTCGGGAAAGCCTCAAATGTACACTCTTTGACAAAAAACCTGGCTGCCGGCCGGCCGCCGCTGAGCCTAAGTCCGAGCCGATCGCGACATGGGACAATAAAAGTGGCCGCGCTGATTCGCTCTAAGTCCAGCTATCTGCACAATCTGGCAACACTGCAGACTGCGGGAGTTCATACAGTACTTCTTGTGTGCAGTTAGAAGATGACTAGGTCAGCTACATCCGTGGTCTTGCGGTAAAGTGCGTGACTTGCACGTTCAGTATTAGCGATCGAAACCGACTGTTGACAAAATTTTTAAATTCATGTCACTCGTGCATGCTGATGCCACATGCGTAAGGTGAGCCTATGTGTAACGTATTTCATTTTTTTGTACACTGGTAATAACATTTCGGCCCAATAACATTGCCACCTCTGGCCGCAGCACTTGGCAGAGTTCTCCGCGGCCTACTCACCGGCAGCAGCGGTGACGGCGCTGTGCTGCCTCGCCCTCTGCCCACAGCGCCTGCCGCCGCTCATCGCCCTGGATACGTAACATGCTGTAGTCTTGCTGAGTTGTGATGCACAAAAAGTTTGCGATTCGTATTTCACACAGGATATAACGAAGCTGACCACCTATTTTGAATTATGAGCTTATAATACATTAGAGAGGCAAAAAATTGTCATTGTCCAATCCAATGGCACTCTACGATGGTTAACACTTATTTGTGGTTTAAATCTCGATCCTTTTCCTTTCAGAAAAGCCTTTCATGTAATTTGTTATTGTCATCAGTTCATATGTTTTCATCAAGACACAATATGTAACTCACTAAAATGTTTTAGTGTCGTTTCATTCCTTACGGTAAATGTATGAGCTAAATTATGTGAATACGTTTCAGTGCACATTCTAAAGCAACAAAGGGACACTGCAAGGTTCGTGTCTTCATTTCTCATTTCTACAGTAGATATTTCGCATCAATGGAGGTGAATTCGAATTTCTTCGAACGCGTTTGTATGGTGAAGCGAAGAAGACATCTAATACCATTTCCATAATCTGAAGTCGACCTTTCTGAAAGACGTATTGTATAAAGCTTTTCTTATGATTCCGTTAAAGAGTTTCTTCTTGCAATCTGCAGCGTATAAAGTAAAATAAAACAAAATAAAATGAAATTCCATCCCGAAACGCAATTTCTCCAACCAGGATTAGAACTGCCGCCTCACACCAGTCTTGCATCATGATATTTCAGCAAATGACTAGGGAAGTTAAAAATACTGATATTGTGATTGCAACATACGGCAGGTCAAAGACTGAGATATATAAACATCCATCACAATTTCAGTTTCACCCCCCCCCCCCCTTCCCCCCAATAGAAGACTAAAACAATTACTTTTTTAGATATCTACAAAAGCTATGAACATTACATCATCCGTCACTAAACAAACAATTCGCATCTTGAAAGCGACAGCCCACAATGTTCTCAATCCTACTAGCATCTGGCCTTAACTGGCTTTTAGCCAAGCATTGAGAAGAAATGCTAATGAATTGATAACTTACCCTCATCAACTTTCAGTGAGAGGTTTTTGTAACAATACGAAAAAGTAATGCGAACCATCATTTTCTCCAAAACTCGAAAAACTTTGCAACTTGAAAGTGTCTGCGTTTCAAAATGTAATATTTCATGTCCTCTACATGAATACATAAATGTGTTGGTTTACTTGAAACATAGTTAACTGATTATTTGTGCAACACAGTAATTATTTCACTTGAGTATTCAGAAGACTGGATATTTAAAATTACAGCCATGAACACAGAAACTAAACTGTATATGTGGGAAATGTGCAATTCTGAGGTTTTTCCTCTGCAAACATATACATATAATCTGTAGACTACTAAGCAGCTTTTTATTTCGTAGTGTTACAGCCTTGCTGGGCCAACAAATGATGATGAGAATCCGAACCCATGTGTCTGATGGATTTTTCGAACGTTGCAACCTATGACTTGCATGTGTTGTTGCTTAGTATCTGTGGTCACGATGTTAAATCGACAGAAATTGTTACAAACGTTTTACCTACTTTCTCCTATGGTCCTATTTTTCGTCAAACCACACATTCTTTCTGGTCTTTTGGCCACTTGGGAAAGAACGCTTTTGCAACTGAATTAATGATAATAATGAAGGTAATAATTATAGTAATCAATTATGTTTACGGCGTTACATCAGAATGATAAAGATTACAATAACAATAAAAAATGCCAATCTCTTGGTTGACACACTGCAATGAGTTTTGGTATTTCGTTGCTGAATACCATTTAGGACATTTTTCAGAGGAGAAAAATAGACCTGAAGCCACACACATCACTAGTACAACGATACCTCACTAATCAACAATGCATGCTGTAGATCAGAAAACGCGAATGGCACCACCGAGCTAAAATGAGATTATTCGTTCAGTTATCTGACATTTGTTGGCAGTTAATACACACAGTCCCGACATAAAACACAAAACTGTTTGCAATTTAAGCAGGGGTAGACCTTTCTGCGGTCGAAAATTTAATTCAGGATAAATTTAAATGCAATGACTAATCTCATATCCTCATGAATATTGGAAAATACCTCGAATTCTGGAATTAAGGGAACGATCAGAGTTGCCTAGCATCGTAATCAATACTGCTAAGCTATAGGAAGAATTTCTTGGCCATCCCAAAATATCCTCATTCCTACAAACAGCTTGCTTCCACTGGCTTTTATCCATGCTGCGCTGTCAAAGCCCGTTCTAACTAAGGCTTCAGTCCGAAAGCAGACAACATCATTGAAAATGCTGATGAATAGATGACTTACCTTCATCAACTTCTGGGGAGAGTTTCTTTTAAAGTGTGAAATGACTACTTTCTCCAAAGTTCCTACGCATTTTTGTCCCAAATTGGACGTATATACGTTAAGTCTTGTCGGCTCACATTTCAGGAATATCACCAAAATGAGCATCTGCAGTACTTTTTGTCTTAAATGTTTTTATCTTTGCAGGTGATTCGAAGTAATTGTAATAATTTGTTTCCCTTTACATTACTCCATTCATTCGATCTATTATTTGTAAAGTAATTGCAACTGCCAAAAGTGAAATTTCCTACAAACCAAACTGTTTGGTTATTTCAGGTCTATCGTCCATGGGTAGAACGCTTTCATCTGAAATATCTCCACGAAAGGCAGAGAAGCGGACGGTTCTGACCGCATTACATTTTCCGTTGTCTCTAGATGGATAATACTTTGTCTCTGCCGGTCCCAGATTTCACGTCGAAAGAAAACATGTGCTCCACTTAATTCATTTCGCAGTAGGCGGTCGTATTTCCACCGTTGGTATATTGTACGAATATTGTTCGTAACCGTAAACAGTTTGCTCTTGCTGTTCATCTCCTTAATATTGTTAAATACATATTTTCCCTATAATTCTCCTCGTGAAGTAGTTGAACTGCTGTGCTTTATTATTGTTAGTACCATTAGTTTTTATTTCAAGTTGATCTCTGAATTTTATTTTGTATTACCGTTACATTTGTTTGTTCAATATGTTTCACAATATTGAAGATCAACAAGTTCTCATATCCATTAATATAAGCGAGTTAGAGCTAATGTATAACGGTCATTATTGTCTTGTTTCGTCCGTAAAAGTTCCTCTGAAAATCTGGAATACTTCTTTTAACACCCTTAATTTGAAATCGATACGTAGGCAGAGGACATTTACGGATTGCTCATTTATTAACTTCATTCATAATGACAATTTCGATCAAATTTATTTACAAATTTTGTACTCAGTCCATTTAATTTTTATAATACCGCTAAAATTACAGCCTTGCGCATTCTACGTCAATGAATAAGAGATACGTCAATACTTTTATTTACTATCGTTTAACAAGCAGCAGTGCAACTGCTTTCCCTAATATTGTTTTAAACCATGGCACAATTCATCGATCAATTTTAATCATTGTAACATGTGTTTATTAGGTTGCTTTATTGTCTATTGTGTTTTTGTTACAAATTTTACAATTGATTTTATACTAACAATAGACCAGAAACTTAATTAACGTAACTCAGAACCGCGTGATAATGCAATATTTAATCGCATTCGTTTTTGCTACGGAGCGAGTTAGAGCAGAGGCACTCCAGACACGGTCTGCACGGCCACTACGGTCGGGGGCATGGATATTTGTGCCGTTCTTAGTAGTAGTTAGTTCATAAGTAGTTTGTAAGTTTAGGAACTGATGACCCCGTAGTTAAGTCCCATAAACATTTGAACATTTAGTTAGTGCAGTGGTAACACACGGGACTCATATTCGGCTGCACGGCGCATCGAACTGGCCTTCGGCCATTTGGATTTGAGTTTTCCATGATTTACCTAAATCAGTCTAAGCAAATGCTGGAATGGTCCCTGCGGCAGGGCACAGCCGATTTCCTTCCACATCCTTATCATGATAATCCGAACTTCTGCTTCGCTCTAATGACCCCCTCGTCGAGTGGACGTTAAAACGTAACCTTCCTTCTTTCTTTCGTGTCTCGTGTGCAATAGAGCTTACTTTGTTTATGTTTCCATGTGTTGGTACAAATTTTGCAGTTCATTTCAAACAAACTTCCCTCTGAACAAGAAACCTTTAACTTTCAACTTAACTTAGAACTGGATGACACTGCTTCATTAACGCCATTTCTTAATTGGTGTGTGGTGGAGGGCACTTTTTATACAACTGCTGTTTCCGCCTGTTTCTCTTCCAGTCGTGAATGGTTCGCCGTTAAAACTATTTCTGGTAAGACTTAGTGTGAGTTCATATCACCCTATCTTTTACCTTCGCGATCTTTTCGTGACTAATACATAAGAGGGGTTAGGTGAAATACAAATAAAACGAATGTATCGAATGTCTCTGTTGTATTCTCATAAAAACGTTTGAAATTGAATGAAAAATTTCACACATACAAAATTTGAAAAGTATAAATTAATCATTCAAATGGAAAATGCATATAAATGTGGTTTTAAAATAGACTAAGATGTATAAAGTAACTTTTGTCCACTCGATAATTGCTACCGCGTTAAGGATAGTTCCAATAAATTTTCGAATTTTTAAGAGCTATGTCAGACATCATAGTAACACTGGAAGATAAAGTGTTCTTGCTTCATGAGTAATGCTAACAGTAGCGTTTAGTGGCCACCAGCTTGAAGGGTAATGTATTTCATTACCTTTCTGAAGTCGATAAGAGATATGACGCAGTGGGGGCAGCCACGGTCATTTTGGTAAATGCTGCACAATGAGCGAGCGAAGGCGCGCGTCTGGAATCGGAGAAGGCGGAGCGCGCCTGCTAGAGGGATAGTTTTCGTTTTGAACAGAAGAAGCCATCAAACGGAGCCTAACAGATGTTCGGTAGACCTCTTGGAACTTACGCGTTTTGACTGTAACATAAGAAATAAATGAAATTCACGAATTGCATTGAACATTGCAATGGTTAGTAAATTAATGTCATCCGCTATCTGCGACGACACCGATCGAATGATAATCTATTGACGTGAGATACCTGGCACCTAAAAGTCGCCATTAAGTTTGTACTTTGAAACCTAGCACCGTGCTGTAATGAACATACTGCAATTAAAACTATGTCTGCATCGCATACGGCCATGAGACTACGTAACATTTTATGAAATCAACGAGGCAGGCAACAAAGACAGGTCCAGAATCCATTGAGCACCTCATCAAGGAACGTGCTCAAAAAATTCAAATGGAACGCTGTTTAACGTAGTAAGATGTTCTGTCAATAACAGGTCGCTTGTCATTTCCATATAGACCTGCGGACATTTTATTTTATCAGGAAGCAAACCGGAAGGAAACTGGACAAAATGTGAGTTTTTAGGAAGACATTCCTGCGACAAATTGTGAGTCTTATTGTTAGTTAATGGAGTACAGTAAACATAACTGTAAGTCCTGCATATGAATCAACCATAAACCGAGAAAACTCTTTCATCAGGCCATCAATGTAATCAAGATTTTCCAACGTCGTAGTGGGGCCTATTGTTTCGCAACTTCGGCATCATGTAGATGTGAGTCTGATATGTAATTCTGCAGATAGTTGACTTTTTCTTGTCACCTACATTAAATATTTTGAAAAATTAACAACATAATATGCTTATTGCTGTAGTTAACTGAATTTGTGTTCAAGAAGGTCGTTTCATACATTAACTACTCCTACTCTCTTTCACGTTGCGAGCAATCTGCCTCAGCTGTGAGTAAATGAATGAGGTAGAGTTTATAGCAGTAATGTCTAGCTGTATAATAGTCACTTTCTGAAAACCTAGCCAATTTAGAAATCGGGTCCATTTTGTTGCAAAAGCTGGATCTCATCATTTCGTTTCGTTACGTCTTTAATTTATCCGCTTACTGTCAAACAAAATCATCCGTGCCAACTGTCTCCTGGAAACCTCATAGCAGATGCTGTAGCCACCTACTTCAAGAATATCAAGTGACATCACAAACAAAACGAAAGAACATTTTCTTAAATGAATTTATCAATTGTTCTAAAATGATGGTAAAATTTTAAATATAGATAGAACAACTTATTTGGAAATCACTTCAATCATCCCATAAAGTAAATAATAAATTCTGAAGCCGCGTCAGCTTTCTTTCTTTCTTCTAATTGCTTTCATCTGTCATGGGAATAAAATTTCATTAATTAGGCTCAGATATATGGAACCAGTCCAACAGAAATCATCACTGGCATTCAGAATAAAAACCAAGGACATTAAAATGTGGGACAAATAGTCGCGTAATTTTGATTACTGTATTTTCAATAAAACCAGTAGATCGCCGACGAAGTGAAGGAGTACAAACCAAAGAAGACTGCCCAAAGAATCGAAGAAACCGATAGACGGTGGATTTGTATTTTGCTCATCTTTGCATCAAGTATTACGGCAAAGTAAGAAAACTTACGAAAATGCACAACCACCCAGATTCTCTGTTTTGTTACAGCTTCATGAGGACTAAATTCTTTTAGGTAATATTCCTTGAGTGTGAGACACGTTTGACAAGACTCAACGTAGATACAGTCCATCTTCGGACAACAGTGCCTAGTATCATTGGAGAAAACGATGGCTCGCATTACTTTTTCGTTTTGTTGCAAAAAGCTCTCACTGAAAGTTGATGAGGGTAAGTTACCAATCCATCAGCATTTTTTCTCAGTGCTTGGCTAAAAGCCAGTTGAGGCCAGATGCTAGTAGGATTGAGAATTTTGTGGGCTGTCGCTTTCAAGATGCGAAATGTTTGATGTTTGATACCTTACTGTTTAGTGATGGATGATGCAACATTCATTTCCAGTAACTCATAAAAAATAGCTTTTGTAGATATCTAAAAAAGTAATTGTTTTAGTCTTTTTTTGGGGGGGGGGGGGGGGGGGGAAGGGAGGGGGTGAAACTGAAATCGTGATGGAAGTTTATATATCTCAGTCTTTGACCTGCCGTATGTTGCAATCACAATATCAGTATTTTTAACTTCCCTAGTCATTTGCTGAAATATCATAATACTGTAAAGCTTCAAAAAATTTAAACGCTAGTTTCGGCCTCATTGGACGAATTTAATATCTGCATCCTAAATGTGACGACGGAATCTATCAGGAGAGAGCGCCGCATATTAACCGAAATGCGCGACTGCCCTCTAGAAGCCCGCATGAGACTAGTGCGATTTCGCGTCGCTTTTTGCTACACAGGTCTTCCTAGTACAGCTAAGAACTGGCAACATCGTTGCTGATATTTGGCAACACTGTGACAGTGCAGTTACTTCCGCAAGTGGTACTGAATTGTCTCGCTAAGTTCACTTGACATTCCTCTTCTCCTTTCATGACTCATGACTCATGTAATGCCCACGTGAAATGAGAGACAGAAATTTAACTTTTGCACTCAAGGAATGTAGTTATTTGTGTAGGTGACTTTCAGGTTATCTTTCGTGATGCGTTAGAGGCTCAGCATTGAATATGTAAGAGACTGTGGGCAATCTGCGGCAGTGTCTGGTTGGTTGTGTGGTTCTGCTTGTGTCTTATGATGCAAGCCTGATGTGAGGCGGCAGTTCTAATCGTGGTTGGAGAAATTGCGTTTGGGGATGGAATTTCATTTTATTTTGTTTTATTTTACTTTATACGCTGCAGATTGCAAGAAGAAACTTTTTAACGGAATCATAAGAAAAGCTTTATACAATAAGCCTTTCAGAAAGGTTGACTTCAAATTATGCAAATGGTATTAGATGTCTTCTTTGCTCCACCATACAAATGCGTTCGAAGAAATTCGAATTCACCTCCATTGATGCGAAATATCTCCTGTAGAAATGAGGCATGAAGACACGAAATTTGCAGTGGCCTGTGTTGCATTAGAACATGCATTGAAACGTATTCACATAATTTAGCTCATACATTTACTGTAAGGAATGAAACAACGACACTAAAACATTGTAGTGAGTTACATATTGTGTCTTGATGAAAACATATGAACTGATGACAATAACAAATTACATGAAAGGCTTTTCTGAAAGGAAAAGGATCGAGATTTAAACCACAAATAAGTGTTAACCATCGTAGAGTGCCATTGGATTGGACAATGACAATTTTTTGCCTCTCTAATGTATTATAAGCTCATAATTCAAAATAGGTGGTCAGCTTCGTTATATCCTGTGTGAAATACGAATCGCAAACTTTTTGTGCATCACAACTCAGCAAGACTACAGCATGTTACGTATCCAGGGCGATGAGCGGCGGCAGGCGCTGTGGGCAGAGGGTGAGGCAGCACAGCGCCGTCACCGCTGCTGCCGGCGAGTAGGCCGCGGAGAACTCTGCCAAGTGCTGCGGCCAGAGGTGGCAATGTTATTGGGCCGAAATGTTATTACCAGTGTACAAAAAAATGAAATACGTTACACATAGGCTCACCTTACGCATGTGGCATCAGCATGCACGAGTGACATGAATTTAAAAATTTTGTCAACAGTCGGTTTCGATCGCTAATACTGAACGTGCAAGTCACGCACTTTACCGCAAGACCACAGATGTAGCTGACCTAGTCATCTTCTAACTGCACACAAGAAGTACTGTATGAACTCCCGCAGTCTGCAGTGTTGCCAGATTGTGCAGATAGCTGGACTTAGAGCGAATCAGCGCGGCCACTTTTATTGTCCCATGTCGCGATCGGCTCGGACTTAGGCTCAGCGGCGGCCGGCCGGTGGCCAGGTTTTTTGTCAAAGAGTGTACATTTGTCAAGAAGTCGCGTGATAGCAGCAATAGGTTTAAGTCAGCTGGGAGAAGGGACACACAGCTCAGAGTTATAGTCAAAATTTATATAATATAGTTCCACATAAGCTTGCATAGAATTAGTCATAACAGTACACACATCATATTAACAGTACTAAAATAATCATTTAATGGCAATTGGGTTGACTATCACTGTAATTCAACATACTTTTCAGTAATTAATTGTATAACAAAAAAATGATTCATTGAAAATAAGTATGTCATATTATTCCATAGCTGACACTTAGGGCACTTATTAGACAAGAAATTACTTTCAGCTTTACTAAGTTGCCAATTTTTCTACTCTTCACCCAATAAGTTCATTGTCTTTGAACATCTTCAGCAGCATAGGTGCTAATAATACAGGTGCTTGGTATATTAGATTGCTTATAAATGTTGATGAGTCTATTTTTCTGCTTGTTCTCGAAAGAAATGTGAAGCAATGCATAGTGTTTGCTATGCTTGCAAAGCATGCCACATAGCATGAAGATGTAGGTAGGGCTTAATCAGAGGCAGTGCTCCTAAAAAGAAGCAATGACACTATTAAGCGATCTTTACACAGGATGACACTAAGCGAAAATATGCTACCACTAATGTCATTTAAAGCAGTTGCACAGCAAACACAATCAGTCACTGAGCACTTCTATGAGTACCAATCAGATCAAAAATTTGTTATCTATTTACAATGATTACAATAAGATTGGTGCTGAAGTTTTGCTTTAAAAAAAATTACAATAAAAGCCTTATGATTGGGAATTTCTATATGCTGTACATTTGGACTGAAGGAAAGCAAAATAGCAGTGAGAGAAAGTGAAACAACAACAACGAGAGAAAGTGAAACAACAATAAGTGAAACAAATAACAGAGTGAAGGGGGGGAGGGGGAGACGGGGGGGGGGGGGGGGAGACGGGGGAAGGGAGAGGGGGGTAAGGAAGGGGTAATGAATAGGTGAGCTGATGATGGAGGAAGGGGAGGGGTTAGCGTAGATTTAGGCCGGGAGGGGGAGGGGTGGCGGGAGGAGATGATGTGTTGGAGGGCAAGTTCCCACCTCCATAGCTCTGGTGTTGGTAGTATCCAAATGGCATGTGTGCCAAGGTCCCTGGAGTCATGCTGGAGGCCATGTTCTGCCACAGGATATTGGATGTCCCCCAGAAGAACAGTCCGTCCGTAACCATTCATCCGCTCAGCCAATTTGTTAGTAGTCATACGAACATAAAAGGCTGCTCAGTGGACACATGTCAGTTGATATATGACGTGCGTTGTCTCGCATGTGGCCCTGTCTAGAATCGGGTAGGTTTTTCCTGTGGTGAGGCTAGAGTATGTAGTGGTGGGAGAATGCATTGGACAGGTTTTGCAGCGGAATCGGTTGCAGGGATAGGAACCATTAGGTAGGGAGGGTGGTTTTGGGATGATGTAAGGTTGGACAAAGATGTTGCAGAGGTTGGGAGGACGGCAGAAGGCTACTCTGGGTGGTGTGGGAAGAACAGTTTGGAGTGATGATCTCATCTCAGGGCATGACTTGAGAAAGTCATAGCCCTGTTGGAGGAATTTGTTGAGGCATTCCAGGCCAGGATGGTACTGGGTGACTAAGGAGATGCTTCTGGGTGCGCTGGGGTTAGGAACATTGTTGTTGGAAGGAGAGGAATGGACAGCTCAGGAGATCTGCTTGTGGATAAGGTCTGTAAGGTAGTTGAGGGAGAGGAAAGCATTTGGCGGAGTGTTGTAAGTGGTGAGGGATTCGTTACTGGAGCAGATACATTTCCCATGGATGCCCAGGCTGTAGGGAAGGGTTCGTTTAATATGGAAGGGATGGCAGCTGTCAAAGTGGAGGTACTGTTGCTTGTTTGTGAGTTTAATATGGACTGAGGTGTGGATGTGGGGCTCGACAAGATGAAGGTCAACACCAAGGAAGGTGGCTTGAGTTTTAGAGAAGGACCAGTTGAATTTACGGAAGAAAGAGTTAAGGTCATGATGGAAGTTCAGAAGGGTTTCTTCACCCTGAGTCCAGACAACAAAGATATCATCTATGAATCTATACCAAACCAGGGGAGGCAACTTCTGCGTCTTAAGGAATGCCTCTTCCATGTGGCCCATGAAGAGGTTGGAATAGGAAGGAGCCATCCTGGTACCCATAGCTGTCCCCCTGATTTGTTTTTAGGTCTGGTCTTCAAAGATGAAGTAATTATAGGTGAGGATGAAATTAACAAGTGTGACAAGGAATGAGGTTTTTGGGAGGCTTTCAGGTGGGCGTTGGGAAAGATAGTGTTCCAGGGCTAATAGACAATGGGTGTGGGGGATTTGGTGTAGAGGGATGTAGCATCTATGGTGACAAGGAAGCTTTCAGGTGGGAGGGACATAGAGATGGATTTGAGGCGTTCCAGAAAGTGGTTTGTATCTTTGATGTAGGATGGGAGCCTGCAGGTTATAGGTTGGAGGTGTTGGTCTACCAGAGCTGAGACACATTCTGTTGGAGCTTTGAAACCTGCTACAATGACACGGCCAGGGTGATTCTCTTTATGGATTTTAGGGATTAGGTAGAAGGTCGGGGTGCGAGGTTCAGGTGGAGAGAGAAGTTCTAAGGAGGCAATGGTGAGACCTTGTGACGCACATAGGGTTTTAAGGATTTTCTGTAGTTCAGCCTGAACTGAAGGAATGGTGTCACGAGGACCAGGTTTGTAGGTAGTGGTGTCCGAGAGTTGACACAGCCCTTCTGCCACATACTCCCCTCAATCAAGTACCACAGTCGTGGAACCCTTGTCCGCTGGGAGAATTACAATGCAGCGGTCTGCTTTCAGCTCTCTGATGGGTTTGGATTCAGCTGGGCTGATGTTAGGAGTGGTTGGTATGTTGTTCAGGAGGATTGGGAAGTAATGTTGGATGTGAGGAATTCCTGGAATGCCTACAAGGGATGGTTTTGAGGAAGAGCAGGATCTTTTTGGGAGGGAGGTCGGAATTGTTCAAGACAGGGTTCAACAGCGGCTCTACTGCCTGGGGGTTGTGACTGGATGCTGAAGTTGAGGTTACAGGTGAATGAGAGGAGATCCTTGACCAGGGCAGTGTGATTAAATTTAGGTGTAGGACAGAAGGTTAAGCCTTTGGACATGACATATTTCTGGAATGGAGAGGGATTTAGATGAGAGGTTACAGACTGGATTGGAATTGGTATTGGGTGGTGTCTGCATGTGGTGACAGTTGTGATAGGTTCTGGATGGGGGGTGTGCTGGGATTGGAAGATTCAGTAGGGAAGCCAGGCTTGGTTTGTTGCCAATGAGTGGGGTTTTTGAGGGTTGTGGTAATGTGGGTGGTTGTGGATGATGGGAAGAGATGATCGACCAGTAGGATGAATAGTTTTCTAAGGTGTGTGGCATACAGTTCAAGTTTACGGTTGGCTTGTTGTATTATGGATCCGAGTGTGTTATTGGAGCCAGGTGCTGAGAGGAGAAGTATTTTAGAGAGAGAGAGAGAGAGAGAGAGAGAGAGAGAGAGAGAGAGAGAGAGAGAGAGAGAGAGAGAGCAGCTGTTGGGATTGGTGGTTACACAAGGCAACATTCTGTTGATGGACAAGATGGGTGAGAGCTAAGGACTGCTGAATTTGAAACTGTAAGAGGGAGTGATGGAAACAAGGATTACACCCAGAGATGGGAACTTTTAAAGTGAGTCCTTTGGGGATTGTTCCAAATGACAAACAGGACTGGAGGAAACGAATGTGGGACTGCAGTTTGGCTATAGCAAATGCATGTCTGTGGAAAGACTGAAGGTACTGTGGTATAGGGTAGGGGTACATGGTGAATAATTGGTTTGAAAAAAATAATAAATAAATCACGCACACACACACACACACACACACACAAACACACACACACACACACACACAAACACAAACACACACAAACGTGTGGTGGTTGGGTCATCGTGTACAAGGAGAGGAGGAATGAAAGAAAATTTAGTTTAGATGAATAATTGGGTGAAAAATTCTCGAAAAAGTTTTTTGAAAATAATTTTCATAATTTTTTTAAAAGTATTAACGAATGGTTTTTCTAAGAAAATGTAATTACTAAGTGCCGTTGAAAAAGTGGAATGGATGAAAAATATAGTAGAGGGCCAAAAAAAGGGTTTATGGCGGCAGATAAATGATCGCTAGTGGCACATAAAAGTTTATTAATGGTCCATTAGAGATCACTGGCGGCACCTTAAAGCTTATCAGCCAGCCAATCTAAATAAACTACTAGATCATTAGAGACAGAAAGTGTTAAATGAAATGTATTACAGGCAAAAAATATAGATGCTTCAACTAAAAATGTTTTAACATTGATTGTAAGCAAGATATATTTTTTTGGATTTACTAACAACAGATAAGTTTTAAGTAAATAAGAAATGAAGTATTTCAATAACCAAAGTAATAATGAAAAGTCCAAGTTGGAATTAACAATATATTAATGACATTTTAAGACTCACTGCAAAGATGCGACAACGAGCCGCGACAGGCACATAAAGGCACACACGTACAACACTTTCAGCTATTGGCCATGGCCTTCTTCAGATATAGGAACATTCACGCACTCACACAATCACACAACCATCACTCTGGCTGCAGCACTGTCCCTGGTGGGGGAATACAGTACAAGCTGGCTGCAGCAGCTGGAGAAGATGGTTGTGTGACTGTGTTGTGTGCCTGTGTGATTGCATGAATGTTCCTATTTCCGAAGAAGGCCACAGCCGATAGCTGAGTAGGTGTGTGCCTTTTTTATGTGCCTGTCCTAGCTCATTATCATGTCTTTGTGGTGAATCGTAAACTATTAATACACTGTTAATAACCAAAGTAAAATGTATATGAATTGTTGCTGATACTAAATCAAAATTTCTTATTCCCAAAACAAAAATGTATTCGGACACTGCATTAAACAACGCCGAAAATGCGGATAAGTCCGCATAAATGTGGACATCTGGTAACCCTACATCCATACAATCACTCAGGCACAACTCTTGCACATGTGACCACAATCTCTGTTGGTACACTGATCAGCAGTAAATAATAATGTACACATCATAGAAGTTAATAAGCCTACAAATCAAAAGATTGGGTCCCAAGAAAACTGACCATTTCATTAGTCTCACAAGAACACTCCAGTAGCCAACTGTAATCAGATCTACTACTCATTAAACAAATGCGACACACAAAAACCAACACAATTTTATTTCCTGTCATCACAACATAGCCAGATACAAGGACATTGTATGTTCAGTTGAGTTAATGACTATTTGATATGATTCTTTGTTCATGACATTGTGTTGTGATGTAATGGTCTATTTGTGATCTTAAGCAGTTTCCTAATCACAATTAACTATTACTCTTTGATGGTTACTAATCAGAAGTTGCAAATTTATTATTGTTAGTTTGTGTCAGAACCAACAAGATGAAAGGGGTATTGAAAGTTATTACTGAAGCTGTTACATCAGATGCTGCCAACGACACGGGGTCACGTTCACTATGTGTTGGAAGCTAGACTAGATCCAGTAATACAGACAGAGTTGCTAAAGCTGTTAAATTCATCAAGGCTCTGGCAGAGATAAAAGATAACAGTTTCCGAATTAAATAATACAAGAATCAAATACTAATTTAAAATTAATAATAAAGGCTGAATTATCATCAACTAATCAAACTAGATGAACACAAAACAGATCAAGAAAGTTATAAATAAATAATAAAGATAGCCAAACAACAATTGCTGTAACTATTAAAATTTTCACAAAGGAGTTTATTCGATATGTATGGATGTTAAAATGCATGGAGGAGAAGAATAGAAAGGACTAGAGCTGCTAAATTAAGCTGCATCTATGCTATCATCCAACTTATACCCAAAAAGATTTTGTGAATATCCATATGACAAAGTACTTGCAAATTAAAGAAGTAAAGGTAATTTTTAAGAGGAAATAAAGGTAATTTTGAAAAATACAAGTCTCTATTTGGTGTAGTATTCATAATGTAGGAAATAATTAAATAAGCATAGTATACAAAGCTACAAAAGGTTACTTGTTGCTTTATGACAAAGATTGGAAATATGCATATTTTACAGTGATAAATTAGTATAATTTATGAAACAATCAAATGTACAGGAAGGATTAACAACAAGAATAAACAAAAGAGTAGATGGCTACTCACCACACACATACCACGATGAGTAACCGAAAGGCAAACTTAAAAGGCTTCTCGATTATGTTCAACTTTACCCTTTCCTCTACTATGGGGCGTATCCAGAAAGTAAGTACCATTTTGGAAAAAAATGAAGTAAACATTTTTCAATATTCTATTGTCCCAAGAAAGAGCATATCTGAACTACTTTTCCATACAGTTACCACCATTGTTGAGGCATTTTCAGCAGTCTCTCAAATTACCTAGTCTTACCTCATAAAAAGATGCTGCCAATGATGAGAACCATTGTTTCACTTTGGAAATGTTTTCCGCCAAGCAAGCACTTCAGGTGTAAGAACAACTGCTAATCTGATGACACCAGGTTAGAGCTGTACGGCAGGTGGTGAAACTGCTCCCATCCAATCTGCTGAATAAAACTTTGTGTGTAACCTGCAGCATGTGCCGAACATTATAGTGTAGCAGAACACTTTCTCTGAGCTTCCCTCGCCTTTTGTTCTGTATCGCACATTGAAGATCTTTGCAAAATCAGAGTATTTGACTGCACTGATGTTTTCACCTCTTGGGAGAAATTCAACAGTCATCAATGGTTCTCATCAATGATGGCATTGGTCTATGAGGTGGGACTAATTAAGATGATTGACCACTACCCCAAATGCCTCAACTATTGTGGAAACTATGTGAAAAAGTAGTTTAATATATGTTCAATCTCGTGACAAAGACATGACAACAAGCTGCAACAGGAACACAAAAAAGACTCACACATAACACTTTCAGCTTTCGGGTATCGCCTCCTTCAGAAATAGGAACATTCACACAATCACAAATGCACACACAACTGTCATCTCCAGCTGCCGCTTGTCAAATCATGCTCTGCTGTGTGGGAAGAGAATAAGGGGTATAGGAAGGTTGCGTCATGGTGGTGGGAATGGATACAGCAAAGCCTTCCAGAGTATATGTGTATTAGATGGGAGGAATGAGCTGCAGCTTAGGGATGGAGAGGGGAGGCGGATGAGTGGAGGAAAATAAAATAAAATGAAATGAATGAAGACACACCCCACACGCACGCACATGCACAGCACTCAAAATTGGAGAGATTAAGGATAGAAAGGTGGGAACTGTAGGGTGTGGGGAAAAAAGGGGAAGTTATTGTAAGTAGAGGCCTGGATAATTTCGGTATCGCAAATGTACTGTAGGGATAACTCCCACTTGTGCAGTTCAGATGGGTGCCATAGGGTTTTTTTTTTTTTTTTTTTGTGGTTTTAGGGCGCACAACTTCTATGGTCATTAGTGCCCAGACAAGAACATAGATTCGCTATGATCTCAAAGAAAAAAGGTAACTGTCAGAACATCAACAAAAGGCTAAAAACGAAAGATAAAAGACAATTAAAAGGGTTAAATATCCTTGGATAAGTTCGCCAAGTTGATAAAACGCAAAACTCTAGCAGCTGCTCGTGTGTCATCAGCTAAAATTTCCTCCAGAATAGACGGCAAGTGAAGGGCAACACGGATATGATTAAAATTAACACAAGTCAGTAAAACATGTCGCAAGATCAGCAGTTCACCGCAGGAGCACAGCGCTGCAGGGTCGGCGGACAGCAAGTGACGGTGGCTGAAACGGCAGTGACCGATCCGCAACCGGGCCAGGATGACCTCCTCCCACCGAGAGGGGCGTGAGGAGGTCCTCCAAGCGGTCGGGATCGGTTTTACAGTTCGCAATTTATTGTTGGACATTGAAAACCACGCACTGTGCCATTGCAACACGACACTCCGGCGAAGAGCCCATTGAACATCGTCCTATGGGACGCAAAAGGTAGCCACGCGAGGCAAAAGAGCTGTGGCCTTGGCCGCTATGTCGGCGGTCTCATTCCCGGGCACACCTACGTGGCCAGGGACCCACAGGAAAGAAACGTGACAGCTGTCATCTGCTAGCAACTGGAGGGAGCGTTGGATCCGATACACGAGAGGATGGTTCGAGAAAGGGTCCTTAAGACTCTGCAGGGCACTAAGGGAGTCCGAACATATGGCATAGAAAGGTTGGCGGTGGCGGCAAGTATACAAAACGGCCTGGTGGAGGGCAAAAAGCTCAGCCGTGAAATTCGAGCACCGGTCAGGGAGCTTGTATTGGAACCGGTTGTCCCCGACGACGAAGGCAGATCCGACACCGGCAGTGCTCTTGGAACCATCAGTGTAAATAAATATGGCATTATCGAACCGCGAACGGAGTTCGACAAGCCTCGAACGGTATACCAAATCCGGAGTGCTCTCCTTGGGGAGCGAACTAAGTTCAAGGTAAGTGTGAACCTGGGCCTGATGCCACGGTGGCAATGGGCTTTCGCTCAACCGAAAGGTGGAAGGAAGGGTAAAATCGAGCCGCTGTAGTAGGCGGCGAAACCGAACTCCAGGTGGAAGTAAGGCAATTGCAGACAACTGATATTGGCGATCGAGTAAGTCGTCAAAAAATAATCGGTAAGATGGATGGTTGGGCATTGACCGCAAGCGGCATGCGTACCGACACAAGAGTATGTCACGTCGAGTAGCAGCCTCGACATACAGACTTTCAACAGGGAGAGCAACAGGGCCGAGATGTAGAGAAGGTGGAAGAAATTCCTTGTATCTCCAGAAGTTTATACACACAGTTTTCTCAGTGGAGAATCTGAAGCCGTTTGCGATGCTCCAGGAATATAGACGGTCAAGACAGCGTTGAAGAGAACACTCCAAGAGACACGTCCGTGGGCGCTGCAATAAATTGCGAAATCGTCAACAAAAAGAGATCCGGAGACGTCAACTGAAAGGCAATCTACGATCGGATTGATTGCAATGGCAAAGAGCGCCACACTCAAGACGGAGCCCTGTGGTACCCCATTCTCCTGGCAAAAGGTATAAGACAAAACAGAGCCCACCCGTACCCGGAACTTGCGATCCGCCATAAACGCTTGAATGAAAAGAGGAAGGCGTCCCCGAAGGCCCCATGTGTGCAATGTGCGGAGAATGCCCGCTTTCCAACAGGTATCGTATGCCTTCTCCAAGTCGAAGAACACTGCTACTGTTCGACGCTTCTTTAGAAAGTTGTTCATAATGAAGGTCGACAACGTAACAAGGTGATCAGCAGCAGAGCGGTGTCGACGAAAACCACATTGGATATTAGTCAGGAGGCGGCGAGATTCGAGGAGCCAGACCAACCGAGCGTTAACCATGCGTTCCATCACCTTACAGACGCAGCTCGTCAGAGAAATAGGACGATACTTGGAAGGAAGATGTTTGTTCTTCCCTGGTTTGGGGATGGGGACAACAATGGCTTCACGCCAACTTGTGGGAACATGACCTTCAGTCCATATGCGATTGTAGGTACTAAGAAGAAAGCACCTGCCCGCAGGAGAGAGGTTCTTCAGCATCTCAATATGAATGGAATCGGGCCCGGGAGCAGAAGATCGGGACAGGGCGAGAGCACGGTCTAGCTCCTGCATGGTGAAGGCGACGTTATAATTTTCACGATTAAAAGAGTGGAAAGAAGGCGGCCGTGCCTCCTCTACCTGTTTGCGAGGGAGAAAGGCAGGGTGGTAATGGGCAGAGCTCAAAACCTCCGCAAAGAAACGGCCCAATGCGTTGGAAACGTCAGAAGGGTCCACGAGGACTGCGTTCTCCACGGTCAGGCCAGGAATCGGGGAGTGGACCTTGATGCCGGATAAACGGCGTAGGCCCCGCCAAACAAACGTGGAGGGAGTAAAACAGTTAAGAGAACTAGTAAAAGCAGTCCAGCAAGCTTTCTTGCTGTCGTTTATGATACGACGACATTGCGCTCTCATACGTTTATAATGTATGCAATTCTCCAAAGTCGGGTGGCGGCGGAAGGTGCGTAAAGCATGGCGCCGGGCTCTAAGTGCGTCGCGGCAGGCTGCAGTCCACCAAGGGACCTGGACACGACGTGGAGAAGAGGATGTACGAGGTATGGAACGTTCGGCAGCTGTGAGAATAGCCTCTGTGAGGTAGTCGACCTGACTGTCACAGGTGGGAAAATTCCGATCGTGAAAAACAGCCATGGAAGAATAAAGCCCCCAGTCGGCTTTAGAAATGTTCCAACTGGTGGGACGAGGAGATGGGGAATGATGCAGAAAGTGGATGATACAGGGGAAATGGTCACTCGAGTACGTGTCAGAAAGTGCATACCACTCAAACCGACCGGCAAGCTGAGGAGTGCATATTGCGAGGTCTATATGGGAATAAGTGTGTGTTGTGTCTGAAAGGAAGGTCGGTGCACCGGTGTTGAGGCACACAAGATCGAGGTGTTGGAGAAGGTCCACCAAAAGGAAGCCTCTCTGACAAGGTGCCGGAGAGCCCCATAGGGGGTGGTGGGCATTAAAGTCGCCTATCAACACCAAAGGTGAAGGGAGCTGATCAACAAGGTTTAGCACATCTGCCCTAGTAAGGGCAGATGACGATGGCGAATAAATATTACAGAGGGAAAAGGTGAATGTGGATAGGGTGATGCGAACGGCAACTGCCTGTAGGTGAGTATGCAATGAAATGGGATGGTAATAGACATCGTCTCGAAGGAGCATCAGAACCCCTCCATGGGCTGGGATACCTTCCACGGGTGGCAGGTTGAACCGCACAGAGGTGTAGTGTGAAAAGTCTGCACGATCACTTGGACGCAACTTAGTTTCTTGGAGGCAGATGACAAGCGGGCAGTGCAATCGGAGGAGTAGTTTTAATTCCTCCCGATTCGAACGAATGCCGCGAATATTCCATTGAAGGAGCGCCATGATAAAAAATGAGAGAAGATAAAAAGGAACAAGCAGATGGGGTCACCTCGACGGCCTCTGAGGACCGGACTTCGAGGGAGCACTGCTATCGCCATCTAGTGGCAAAGGGTCATGTTCCATTGGTTCGATTGACGCGTCTGCCACCTCCCGGAGTTGATCAGGAGGGGCAGCTTCCACCGCCGGTAAACGGCCGGGTGCCCGACAGACGGAGCGTCCCGGTGAAACAGAAGACGGCCGAGGCCGGCAACTGTTGGATGGCGTGATCGAAGAGTCACGCCTCGGCGGGGAAGGGGGGGGGCTGTTTTTTTTTTGGAAGCCTTCTTAGAAGTATGACGGGTGGAAGATGCGGTTGACGATTGAGAAGTCTGAGTCTTGAGAAAATCTTCACGGACTGGTTCTTTTTTTGAACTCCGGGCAGCAGATTTGGGTGCCCGGGATGTATGTGAACTGGTCGACGAATTCGCTGTAGAACGGGCAGAAGGGATCGGAGATGTGGAACGAGCAATTTTCGGGCTAGCCGACCTGACGACAGTGTCACAGAACGTTAGATCACAAGTCTGGATGCCTACCTCCTTAGTCGGTCGAGGGGAGGCGAGGACCTTGGTGAAGGTACCTGATGGGAGTACAGTGGGCTTCCTACTAGCTAATAATTTCCGAGCGGCATAGGTGGAGACCTTTTCCTTCACGCGAATCTCTTGGATGACCCGCTCTTCATTATAAATGGGGCAGTCCCGTGAAGAAGCAGCATGGTCACCCATGCAATTAATGCAGCGAGGGGATGGAGGTTGACATTCACCCTCATGAGCGTCTCTGCCACAGGTGGCACACTTGGCTGCATTTGGACAAGATTTACTAGTATGGTTGTACCTTTGGCAATGGAAGCAGCATGTAGGATTTGGTATGTACGGGCGAACGGAAATGACTTCGTAGCCCGCTTTCACTTTAGATGGTAGGTCAACCCTGTCAAAAGTTAAGAAGACAGTACGGGTTGGCACGAGGTCATTGTTGACCTTTTTCATCACGCGATGAACAGCTGTGACTCCCTGATCTGACATATAGTTCAATATCTCCTCATCTGATAACCCATCCAGCGATCTAGAGAACACTACCCCCCTCGAAGAGTTGAGGGTGCGGTGAGCCTCCACTTTCACAGGGAAAGTATGTATAAGTGTGGCCCGAAGTAACTTCTGCACCTGGAATGCATTATCTATTTCGAGTAACAAGGTCCCGTTGCACTGCCTGGAGCAGGTCTTCAAGGGAATGGACCTGCGATCGCATCGACACCCTTCTGAATGATAAACGGATTGACTGAAGAAAAATCCTTATCGTCGGTACGTGACACCACCAGGAACTTTGGAATGTTAGGCAATGCTTTCTGCGGCTGAGAATCATGTTTCCGCTTATGGGTCAGGGTTATAGTTGATGTGGAAGGTTTCATTGCGGAGGTGTCCCCCATGATTACCGGCGTCTCCGATGGCGCGCTCCTTCCTTGTGGGGGCCCTCACTGAGGGCGCACCCGCCTTAGGTGACTGTTCGCACCCCAGGTCACACCTCCCGAGAACGGACGGAGGGACCAATTGGCATGTTCGGAAGGTATCAGCTCGGGTAATCACCCCTTCCTGGGCCCGGCCTTTACCGGGGGGTACGTATGTGCCCTACATGTCTACCCGGGGCGGGGAGTTACGCCTTACCCCGTCACCGGCTATGCAGAGCGTGGGTCGACCTTCAGACCCGCACAGGGAGGAAAGAAAGGAGGAAGGAGAGAAAGGGATGAAGGAGGAGGAAGAATCTCAAACGCCGAGGCGGAGACTAAAGGGTGAGTCGAGAACTAGGAGAAAGGAAAAAGAGGGGAAGGCTGAAGAACAGGAAAGGAAGAGGACCAAGAAGCGAAGACAGAGGAAGCGAAAAAGAAACCTTTGACTGATGAAAAATGCCTGTCTCCGGGCAAAGGCACAAACCGGGGGGAAAGAGGGAAGCGGCCTGGGACGGAAGAAAGGTCGCTTCGGCTCGGGGCCCCGTGCGCGCCACACACGTACCCACAAAAGAGCTGTGGGCCCCCTGGGAGGGGTGCCATAGGGTGGTCCACCTTGTTTGTGGCACAGTTTGGCAGTGGCCATTCATTCTTATGGACAGCTGGTTAGTTATGCCAATATAGAAAGCTGCACAGTGATTGCTGCCCAGCCTCCGATAGGGTAGGATAACCCTGTGACTGGACTGGAATAGGAAGTGCTGGGTGGGTGGATTGGACAAGTCTTGCAACGGGGTCTTCCACAGGGATATGATCCCTGTGGCAGTGGACTGGGTTTTGGGATGGCATAGGTATGGAGTAGGATGTTACTGGAGGTTGGGAGGGTGAAGGAACACCACTTCAGGAGGGATGGGAAGGATCTTGGGCAGGATGTACCTCATTTCTGAGCATGAGGACAAAAAAATCCATGGGTGACAAGGGAAGCACTCTTTTGCAGATGCTTACTGGCGGTAGAGGGAGGATTTGGGATATGTGGGGATATGGCATGGGAGATATGTTCGCGGACTAGATCGGTGAGGTAGTTTCTGCCCATGAAAGCCTTTGTGAGACCCTAAGCATATTGAGAAAGGGAGTTCTTGTCACTGCAGATGCGCCGTCCATGAGTGGCCAGGCTGTAAGGGAGGGATTTTTTTATGTGAAAGGGATGGGTACTGTTGAAGATTTGTTCCGTATATATATATTCACCCTATTTTTCCCCAAAATGGTACTTACTTTCCCAACACACCTCACACTAAATTCCTATACCACGTGATTATTAAATCATCTGGTTTTAAGTACTGAATTACCCGTTTAGTGTTCTCATACCTCTACTTGTGACAATGGCATGTACGTTTAACATTTGTTGATGTCAATTGCAACAACATTTTGTATAGCTGTTGGTATTACTTTACACTCATCTGACTAGGTATCCACAACTTCTGGTCATTTCCCATCAATTACCTCAACTATATCTAGATGGGTTATTTAAATTCCCCTTTTAAGGTTTTCTAGCTATCCTACAATGTTCAGACTTTTCCAAGTTGTAAAATGTTATTTGTTGGCTAATCAGTCTTGATATCATCATCATCATCATCATCATCTCCTAGAAATCTGAATGGCACCTATCTGGAAATCTTTTTCCAATAGAAAAATTATCATAAGCCCTTTCAATTAAAGGCCACGTGTGTGGATACACATTGTCTTTCATTCAGTTTTTTCTATAGCCTATGTCCTTCTGCCATTGATACTTCCTAATTATTCTATCTTTTGAGAAGGTTGCTCATGTTGTAACAGTATAATTTATTGAATACTCATGGACGGTACAACATATATACAAATGCCCGGTACTGCGGTGGCAAGTCACGGACACAGCTATAATTTACATGCGAGACCGGTGAGAGCTCAAAACACATACACCTCTGTTTTCTTTGAACTATGAAGTCTTTGGTCACCATTGCTGATGGTTTTTATTTTAATTTTTAGTAGTAGCTGAGAGAAAATTCAAGACACTAATGGAAAGACAATACCCCAGATCAAATTGTTACAATTTACAGGTATGAAAGTAGACTTAAGCTAAGACAGCAATGAAAATAAATGCAAAGAACAGAATTAAATTTGTATTTGACTTATGGTATGTTCCAGCGAAACAGGAAACAGATTTGTTAGATAAACTCTCTCTCTCTCTCTCTCTCTCTCTCTCTCTCTCTCTCTCTCTCTCTCTCTCTGTGTGTGTCTGTGTGTGTGTGTGGGGGGGGGGGGGGGGGGGCGACATTCAAAAGTTTTGTAAAAAAGTAGAAAGGTGAGTTTTAGTAGTTGGAACATTATATAAGTACCATGCATCAATTACCACTTTAAAACTTTATATAAGTGCTCTTTTTAAGATCTGTAATTTGTGTAGGTGCCTAATGCTCTTGAGATTTTAGTAAATATCTACTGTAATTCAAGAATAATTATTTCAGAAAATTATGAAACCACTAGCTTATTCGAATCTGTAATATTAGCACTATAAATATTAAAGGCTCTGAACTAATAGAAGACTATCAGCATATTCTACAAATGTAAACATATTAAGCATTCTGAAAGACTTTTTCAAGATGTAAAATCATGGCCTAGAAACCCAGAATTAAAAACACATTTTGTTTCAACAGGTGGAAAACCATCAGTTACAAATAGAATGACAAAGAGAATAGGGAAGGAACTTTTCTACGATACTGACTACAGAGCACATTTAAAATCCAATTATAAACTGTGTTACAAACTCAGTTAACCCTTTGACTGCTGTTGACAAGTTTACTCGCCATGCTCCCTGGATGCTGATGACGAGTTTAGTCATGGCCAACGGCTTTCACCTAAGTGCTATTGATGAGTTAAGTCACATGGGATTTCCGGCCCCTGAGCGCTGATGACGAGTATAGATACGCCACTTCCTGAGTGCTGTTGATGAGTTAGGTCACACTGCAGTTTTCCTACCCCAAGTATCAGTAGCCTTTCCCAGCTATGGCCACCAGCTTTACATCACAGTACACAGTTCATCAGAATTTATATCAGTTTTCTTCACATCCTATATTTTACAAAGAAAATGGCAAGACGACGTGGGTGTACTGATAAAGAAATCACAGAGCTTTTTACGAGAAGTGACGGCAGGGTGAACTATTTGATTTTAACGAAAGTGATAGGTCTTCCAAAGAATCTGAAAACTGTAGTAATGAACTATCCACGTCAGCAGGAATGTCAATGCATTCTCATGTTTCAGCAACAGACATTAGTTGTTCTGAATCTGAAGAATCAGAAAGAGATATGCAAATGCCTATGAAGAAATCACACCTCAGTGATAAATTCGAATGGAAAGAAAATGATATTCAAACATTAAATCATGCATTTCATGGTGCGCTATCAGGACGTGTGTCATATAGGGAATGAGCCAAGTATTATGTCAGTTTTCATGTTATTCTTTACAGATTAACTGAAGAAATATACAGCTGACAAAATGAATTTGTTTTCTTTATTCACCGTGCAGAATACTCCAGAATCAGTACATTCTCGACCATCAAAGAGGAAAGATACTGGGTACAAAAAATGTATTGTTTCATAGCTGTTCTTCTGATACCTTGTGTGAAAAAACTGAAAATTAGCGAATTTTGGACCAGAAATTGTCTTCTAAATACTCCAATTTTTAGTGAACCCTTGACAAGACACCGCTTTTTGTTACTGCTAAGAATGTTACATTTCAGTGACAACTCTTTCAATACCGACTTCAGGAGACAGATTGTTCAAAATTACTAACATTGACAAAGTGTGACAAACTTTCCATTGTGCATTTAATCCATATAAGAAATACTGCATTGATGAAAGTTTGTTATTATTCAAAGGACACTTATCAGACAATTCATTCCTTCCAGACAGAGTAGATTCGAAATTAAGACATTTGTATTAGTGACTGTAAGACTGGCTGTATCTTAGATTTCATATAAACCACCAAAAATTAAGGACAGGAAGAATTTGTATTAATGATAATGCGACAAATAACACAAATTCGGCTATTTTTAACGAAATAATGTGAATTTGGTGGTTTAAAAAAATGTGAATTTGTCAATATTTTTTTTAATTAACGCGAAATCTACAGTTTCCAACGAAATTACGCTGAAGAAACCTCTTAAGTTTAATGATGTCAGCGATATATTTAAGGTAGAAATGATCCCTATCCAAATACAGTGGCTATTTCATTATTTTGTAATACATACTGTAATAAGACAGCACCATAGATTGTTAGACATGCTTCTGATCATTAACTGTCGGCAAGTTATTTCCCTCTCTATGTTATGTTATGAAGATATTACAGTAATTAATATTGATATGATTGTTTTAAAACTTCAATGGATTTACAGAATGAAACTTTCACTCTGCAACGGAGTGTGCGCTGATATGAAACTTCTTGGCAGATTAAAATTGTGTTGCGGAACCGGGACTCAAACCTGGGACCTTTGTCTTTCGTGGGCAAGTGCTCTACCAACTGAACTATCCCAACACTGCCAGGAAGTTTCATATCAGCACACACTCCGCTGCAGAGTGAAAGTTTCATTTTGGAAACATCCCTTAGGCTGTGGCTAAGTCAAGTCTCCACCATATCCTTTCTTCAAGGAGTGCTAGTCTTGCAAGTTTCGCAGGAGAGCTTCTGTGAAGTTTGGAAAGTAGGAGGCAAGGTACTGGCAGAAGTAAAGTTGTGGGCAGCATCGTGAGTAGTGTCGGGATATCTCAGTCGGTAGAGCGCTTGCCCGCGAAAGGCAAATAATAACACCGATTTTGGCCATAAAATAACACTGATTTTTTCTTGTCCCTACCAATAAGACAATGTACATGCCTTCTTTGTAAACCAGGCCATAATAAAACATGTACACTTTTTATAAGTAGCCTCTTTTAGATACCTTGTAAACATTCATTTTGATGTCAAGATGCACTACTCTGGTGTATAACCACTACATAATGACCACTCTGGTATATAGTATTATTATTTAATGTCTTATTTTATATAGATAATTTCATGTTCTGCACAAACCATTACTGAAAATACAACATGAGCTTAGATATCATATTCAAATTCTTTCTAATTATTTCTTTTGTAAACTTTGCAATCACAATAAATTTTCTTCGATGAACCCTTCCAATTTCAACCTCACATGACATCAACATGACATCAACATCTTTGCTGTTAACGGTAACATTACATTAGCTGGTGCTGCCATCTGGTGCAGTTTTCTCATATCTTCAACTTGTTTCATATGCTAGCATATTACTGTCACTTATACTGACATGTACATTTTAACTACAATGACATAGTGCATCTATGCACTTTATTTTAAGCAACAACTATTGACATTGCAAGGTATGTCTTTTCTAAATGTAAGTGATTGTTCTCTTGTCAATATAATTGCTGTATCTACTCATTTTGTAAATAATGGCATGTACGTTTTTAAATTCCATCCTGTCCTCTTCAACAGATGACAACTTTGTAAACATTTATAGACCAGAAAACGATGGCAGAGACCATAGAAACCAGTCATCAAAATGAAATTATATATAAGTGATCTCAGCATTATCCTTATTGGAAGATTTCATTAGATTACATTATTTATACAGTGACAGCAACAGAAACTGAGTTCCAAAATTTAGGGGAAAGTGATAATGTTCTGGCTTCACTTATGAAGCCCTATTTAAAACGTCAATAATTGGTACACTAGCCCAGACCTGTTTTTCTGCCTCACAGTCGTGGGACGAATGCATGTTGTACTGTGACAAATTTAAGAAAAGTACGCTAACACGTAGATGTATTGTCTGCTGGAAACAAAGTGCATCACGAAAGCTGGTACGAATCCAAAACTTACACAGTACCATTGTGCATCTTAGCCTGTCTTGAAAATTACCACACAAAAACAAATTACTAATCACATCAAAGTTTGAATACATCAGTGCTATCAGAAAACTAATTCAAAAAATTAAAAAGTAACAAAATCAAATAAAAACATCTTAACTTCATCAGTGCCAGTTCAAAGCCCAGATCAAAAGGAAAGATGGAAAATATATTCAGAAGGTGTGAACATAAGTAATGTTTAATGATCAACATAATACCACCTTGGCTTGATGCGCAAATTTGAACTAAGTTTACTTGGTATGGAAAAGAGGTACATAAACAAAACTTTATATTTGAGAACCTTGTGTTGTTAGGTACTACATACCAAGTTTCACTTTTGTTATACTTTCATTTCGAGATATAAGAAGCCGAACTTAGATATTTTTTCTTGCACTGATTTTTGTGGCAAATTTGCTTAATATTTTCGACTTAGTACGGTTCGTAAAGTTATTTTCTTTATTATTCTTAAGATAATGCATATAGTTTTACAAGATAGCCAATTTTAATATATTTTAACAAAATATTAATCAAGATATAACTGTTCAAATTCCCCAGAAATTCACTTGCACTCTGCACCACTTTGTGCATGAAAAACAAGTGACTATTTCACTTCCAGTGTAACATCAACAATTGTTAAACTTCACCAATGTTCATAGTGGATATATGAGAATGTTTGTATAAAATTACTTGAAAATCCCTTTTGTAGTTGATCAGGAAAATGTTCTGAAATTTATTTCTTTGACGTGAATGATCTATGAGCAGTTCAATGCGTGAATTGTTCAGTAATTCATCTGCAGTAATTATTCTGCCACGGAGGAAGTGTTCAGATAGTATGAATTGTGTGTCAGTGATCACACTCAGAAGGCGGTACAGCCATGACCATCCTGGCTACAGAAATATTCAGCACAGGGCAAGGTCGGCTGAGTGATGGGCTGAGAGGCCTGCGGCAGGCCATCGGGAAGCACGATAGCGTAGGCGGCCTCTGAGGTGCATGTAACCTGACCAACCAGATGCTCAGCAGCAGCAGCAGCAGCAAAAGGGTTAAATTAATACTTAAACCTGCATGAAATGTACAAGCAGAACTACTGTAACAATAATCACGCTCATGACTCCTAACCATGACACAATTCTTGGCAGGTTTGTTTGTGTGTGTGTGGGGGGGGGGGGGTATTTGAGTATTTGATAAATCAACAAAATAACTTAATTTTTTTTTTTTTAAATATATCAATATATTTTCCTTTGATCCCTTGGCAGAATAATATTGTCCCAAAGATCTACCACAAATTAACAAATAAGTTAAGCTATTTTGCATGTTTTAACAATATAGGTTAATGAGTAGGAATGTTCAATACTGCATGAAATTACTTAAGACAGTTCTCAAACAAGCACAAAATGCCACAGAAAAAGCACAATGATCACCTTATACTTGTGTTCTGCATCTGTATTCACTTGACGGTGTTGTTTCAACTCCGACTCTAAAGCATCCAGTTTGGATCTCAACTCAGCTACATCTCGCTGGTGAGCTTCATCCTTATCATGTAGCTGCAAAAAATTGTAAGGTAGGTATGCAATAGTATATACAAATTTTAAAATATGCCTTACTAAAAAAACAGCACTTAAAACAACAAAGTAAGACAGGTGTCCATAATAGTAATTCCACTTTCAAACTGCTGTGCAAAAAGGACCATGGCACAGAATGACTGCAAATTTGATTCAAACATAGTTGAAGGGGGAAACACACTGGCGTACACAAAAAACAGTTTCTAACTTTATCAATAGACAGTACTGTAAGAAGCATATGATGCAAATCACTGGACAAGTGCACGATTCATTGCATTCAGTGTGAACATACTGGTTTCATGTCACTCACCTCATATTGCCCAATGTCATGGGCTTCTGAATAATGGATAGAGCTCTGCTCATGAAGCCTGTTTTTACAAGAACAACGACTCTGCTTTTGAAGCTTTAAGGAAATTCTGGTCATTAAAGAACATGAGAAAAAGTTGTGATCCAATGACTAAAGACCCTGAAGAAAATGGTGAAGTTCAAATAAACAGGATCATTTCAAGTGCAATAAGGCAGTGGAAGGAAATCAATCCCTTCAACCTCTGTAGAAGATATGGCAATAGTATTAGAGGTAAGGACGAGTACTGATGAGCAAGACTGCAGTGCATGTGGTATTGCCTGATCATTAGAAATGTCTCTGAGCACAGTACAGAAAATACATGATATATTCTGCATTTCTATGCATGTAAAACTGAAGATCTGCAATTCCTTCCTGCTGACCTGTCAGTGAGAAACACATTCCCTCTATAACTTCTTACTTGTATGGAAGTGGATAACAATTGGGCATGGAATATTTTGTGGACAGATGATGCACATTTCCAACTTAAATGCTATGTTAATACCCAAACCTGCACGATATATGAAGCAGTGCCACTCCATTCTCCAAAGGTAACTGTGTGGTGCATGCTCACAGGACCCTTTACCATAAGATCTTTATTTTTATTTTTCCCAATGAAATGACTAAGGATTGCAGGTCCTATTACCTGTACCGTCACTGGTAACCAATATAAAAATCTTTTACACAACTATGTCACTCAAAGCCCTCAACAGCATGGATGTCTGGATAGTAATGATTTCATGCACGATGGCGCACTTCCACATATTGCAAAGCCATCGAAGCAATTCCTCAAGACCCATTTCTCAAATAAATTATCAGCCATCAAGGTCACCGGACAACAATCCATTTGACTTCTGGCTGTGGACTTATTTGAGAAGAGTTGTGTTCAGTGGCCATACAGAAAACTTGGCAGAACTGAAGGCATGTATTATGCAATTTATTCACAGTGTGAGGCACTGACACTGCGGTCTGTTGTGGACCATGCTGTTTATTGGTTTCAATTTCTAGCAGAAACTTATGGACATCATATTTAACATTACTAACACAATTCCCACAACAATTAACAGGATTCACATTTTGTGGTTTTTCTACAGTTGTGGCACAAGGACAATTAACAACAATTTTTCCCATCCCATGTTGTATGACTTGCCGTGGTGGATGGGCTTTCCAATAACAGTACCACAAGTTGTGCACGACATGTATATAATGTGTCATCATCCACTTTCCTTATGCCACTTTCAGTGCCGTCTATTGGTAAATTAAGATTTTTTTTATGTGTATGCCATTGCAATTTCCCCTTCGTCAAGTGTGTTCAGTTCAAATCTACATTCATTCTGTCCACGGTTTGTTTTGTACAGTGTTTTGAAAGCTGGACTTTAATTATGAATACATTGTACGTACACCTCTAAAATCTGACTAGGAAGTGGTAACAAAAAATGTTTAGACTAATATTAATGTAACAATACAAGAATGGGAATGTACACCTGAAATGTTGCTTCATTAACAATATTATTTGATTACAAATATGTACATAGTAAAGCATCAGCTTTCAGGTATGGAGACACTTTAGCAACACAAGCTGTTGAAACTTACTGGCAGATTAAAACTGTTTTAGACCATGATTCGAACCAATCACCATTGCCTTTTGTGGGCAAGCATTCTACCAACTGGGCTCCTCTGATACACTTCATGGCCCATTGGTTGCTGCCACAAAGATCATTGTGAATGCTCCAAGTAAAATGTGGAGAATGCTCAGCTACAGACAGACAGGTCTATGGCTGACTACATGCCATGCACCACACTAAAATGTGAGAGCATCAGTTGAGGCAGTAAATGTTCTGTTGTCTCAGGTGACTCTCAACATCCCTATTGTGGGTCAAAGTCTGTGCTCCACACCATAAAGAGTGGTGGGTATTAAAAACCCCAAAAGAAAAATTGTGGGGTAATTTGGGTGACCAAGGCAGCGACGTCAGTGAGGGAGACAGCCTCACCCGGAAGGAAATAAACAGAACAGATGGTAAATTTCTGCATTGCCCAGATTCTAACAGCCACTGCCTCGAGAGGTGTGGAGAGGCACGGCAGCAGTGGGAATGGTGGCAAGGATGTGGAGACAGACACCTCCAATACCCCGTCTTAGTCAGCATGGTCTTTATAGTAGTCCCGATAGCCATGAAGGGCAAGGTTCTGCAGGGCAAGATACCAAGTTTCCTGTAGGGCCAAACAGCACACGGTAATGTGGCATAACCGTTGCAGCACAGCTAGATGGTGGAAAAAACTACTGGAATTCCACAGGAGAATTTCATTTTCTCCAAGCCAAAAGGCCGTGATACAACAGAAAAGAATGTCAGTCCAAAGGAAAACCTGCTGATGAAGGTTGAGAATCTACATTGACTATAGCCATTGTTTCTAAGGATCCAGTTAATGCAAGAGCCTTGGGGGATGCGAGGAGCTCCAACTCACCTTCAGAAGAATATGAAGTAACATGATGTGGCTTTGGAGCCACTGAAGGATTTTTTTGTCTTCATCTTTTTTGCCTCTCACTAACCCTTTGGTTTAAAGAACTGGGAGTGCTTCTCTGAAGTGGCCTCAGGGCCTGATGAAGATCGGAAAGCCCTTTGACCAGTATGTTGTGGATCCTTCATCCACTGGCTGGAAGCCATCTTTTTAGAGTTTGACACCTCAGAAGGGACAGTCCTGAGGGACCCCTTCCTAGCAAGAGTAATCAGAGAAGGCTGTTGCTTCTCCAACTACTGAGTGGGAACTGGTGTCCCGGACGGTGGGGGGGAGAGGGGGGATTTATCACACAGGAGGTGTTAAGAGGCAGTGTGAATTGAAGGCCCGTGGGGCCCACATAGAGAAGGTGCACTGGTGACATCATCGTGCTTAAAGAAACTGGTGATGTGACGGAAGAAAACAACTTTACCATACGAACAGGGTGTAGGCATTAACTTCTTCCTTGCCTACGAGTAAGTCAACCGATCCAGAGCCTTGATCTCCACAAATTTTCCTTTCCCTATGCAAAATAGTGTAGTCCAGTGAGCAAGGTGGATGGTACTGCCTACAGTTGACAGACAAAAGGTGGGCACATGGAGCGTCCAGGTGTGATGGCCACCCAGATTTCCTGAATAATGTGCTGGAGGTGCATCGGGAGGACATTTACCTGAATTTACATTACTTAAAACCTAGCATAGGGAGAGGGATATATGGTGTGACATCACACCAGTCTATCATTACCTTGACCTCAGGCATTGCACCACCTCCTAAGGCCAGGACAAACACTGGCTCCAACCCTGCGATCTTTCAGTCTCCTATAGATGCGCCGACAAAGTGAACTTGTCACTAACTTTGCATACAACATGTCGTCAGACTGTGACAGGTGATCTCTGTGATAGATTAGACTCTGGATGTTTAACGTCTCGTGGGATGTGATACCTATGGCAACATAACCCAGTTTGTCAAAGGCACGTAATGCCTTCGACAATGCAGGGGATGCTGTTTGTAAACAGTATATTACAAGGAGAGTATTTGGTCGCTAGTCACTAGTGTCTGTTGTCGCTCAACGTATAGGCGAATAGTGAATGAATACGCTGACGCAATGACACGCAACGACTACAGACGCTAGCATCTTCGTAAAAACCATTGAAACGTGATGTAGCATATGACACATTGTTTTGGAGGTTAGGTGATACCAAACAGTTCTGTTTCCCGCAAAACAAAATATGAAGTGGAATTGTAATAAAATTTCAGGAAATTTATTGAAGTTTTCTGGTATTATAGAACATTAAAAATGATTATTTAAATATTAAATTTAAAGACACACAATTTAACCAACTGTTTGACGAATGACGAATTGAAGACTGAAGATCTCTTGGGGGATATGGTTACCAAACACCTGAAAACAAAAATCAAAACAATAAAATATCTCAACTTCATTTATTTCTTTAGGCAGAAGGATCTCCACACAATAATTATCTCAAAAGATTTGCAGAAGCACTATATTTATCCCTCCTCCCAATTCACCTTCTTATTGATTTTCTTTCATTTTTCCTACTTTTCTGTTTTGATTTTGGTAGATTTTTCTTTTAAGAGTCTTGCGAGAAACACAATGCCAGCATTTATTACTTCCTTAGACATTTTAACTGGACTGGTGGCTACTTTATGCGCTCCTATATATGACATGATGCGAGCGACCAAAAACGCCAGCGACCAGTGTCTAAAGTAGCCCACCCTTCAACTTTAGACACTCGCGTTTCAGAGCAGCGACTTTGTTCGCTGTCCTTGTTTACGTGTAGCGAATTTAGCAGCTACATCCAAATTCGCCAGTGACTAGCGACCAAATACGCTCCGTGTAATGTACCCTTAACAAAACAGAGCCACTTCTCATCTTAGAGAATGACACTATTTCACCCTACTTATCTTCAAGTTGTTCTACGAAGAATTGCGGCTTAATGAACAATTCCCCATCAGAATATGCATAGACTAGGTATTGTAGTGAGTACAGCTCCGATTGATTGAGGGCCTTACATTCCTCCCATGACACAGCAAAGGAAGGGAATGACTTAGGGTTGTATGTCATCACATTGAACTCTTGTCTTCCCATGCTTAGAAATGGCAGTTTGGCATCTGCCAATTCTATTCATTGCTTCCTTTAGTTTGTTCACGTGAACAGGTAGGGAAAGAGAAGTTGTGTCCCCCCACCCCCCACTCCCTTGCAGAGCCCCACTTGCCTGGGTAAACCTAATACAACTGAGGTGCAGCAGGTTCCCCAGAGGTTGTTTGCTAGCAACTATTCCACCACAACAGCCATGTATCTCCTAACCACACAGCACACCTTGAGAGGTTTATACCTTCCCAGTAACCCATACATTTAAGCCAGCATCCCCAGGCTCTGTAACATACAGTCTTCCACTGTCGTGCTGTACGGTTGTCACTGAGGCATGTACAGAGCTTATGGTGTGGAGGATTGTTGGCATAATGCAGTCTCCAGCTCAGGAACCCTGGGTTTACTAAGACCATACCCAGCGAACTAATGCTAAGCCCCCGAGGGTAACTGAGCAGTAATACACAACCTCTAGCAGCAGTAATCAGTAAAAAAAATCAAACTCAACTAAATTGAACTAAAAGAAAAATAATCAATGTCATGATAACATTTAAATATATTTCAATCAGAATAAATACAAATTTCAAAAACTAGAGAGTTCTACAATGAACTGATGAAAGGAGCAAGTATTCATATACTCCGTCTTTAATTCCATCAGACGATTGATTTTCATCCACTGGGTAATTTGGTTGATTTTCTACTCTCTACTTATTTTGAATCATTTCAGTGGGGGTGGGCTGTTTGTTTATTTGGGATGGGGTAGACTAAACTGCTAAGGATGTCAGTCCCCGGGTGGTGAGGGGAAGGAGTGAGGATTGGAAAGGATGGGAGGGGGAAAGGAAATCAGTCCAGGAATCATTTTAGTGTTCATACCATAACTGAAAGGGCGAACTTAAGTACATACTCCCTGATGAAAAAATTTTGGAAAATAAATAAATAATTCCCCCTCAGTCATCCTCTGGATTCCACTATATTATAGTGTCTCAAAAGATTGTTATGATTCATTTAATGTTTTAAGGGAGAACCTTTTAATTTTCTGTCATATCAGTAAATAAAACTAATTCACTGGCTGTTTCATGCCTGCTTCTTAACAAAACCAACTGTGGCCTACATAAATCCTTTTTGTTCCATGATATTCTGTCTGCATTTAAAACCGATGTGAAGTTCTGTTTCCAGAGCAGATTTCAATGTAGCTTTTGTAACAACAGCTTGTATTGTTTTCATCCCAGACAGTTTTCCTCATTTTGTACCTGCACAAGTCTTATTGTTGAATATTGCACTGTAATCTCAATGAACTCAATCTCACAAGGATGTTTGATGGTTCTTCAGGCAATTTTATTTTCTTTTTTTTCTTTTTGTAGAATTTGTTAATCAGAAATATCTTTCAAACATTCTTCATATTGCTGTTAAAAC